>CM023454.1:167993063-168029568 GCA_013339765.2 Haemaphysalis longicornis | reverse complement strand
GTCGAAGCGGCCAGCGTCTTATTGGTCATGACAGTATGTATGTATGTATGTATGATGTAGGTATGTATTATGATGTATGTATGTGATGTTGTATGTATGTAGTATGCATGTATGTGTGTCTGTCTGTATGTATGTATCTGTGTATGTCTGCATGTATGTGTGTATGCCTGTATGTATGTACGTGTGTGTGTATGGTGTAGGGTGTGTTGGTGTGTGTATTATGTTTGTTCGTGGTGTTGTGTGTTGTTTGTGTGTGTGTGTATGTGTGTATGTGTGTGATGTATGTGTGAGTATGTATGTGTGTGTATGTGTGTGTGTATGTATGTGTGTAATGTGTTGTGTATGAGCTGTGTTTATGTTTGTATATGTATGTGTGTATGTATCGTGTGCGTATGTATGTATGTGTATGTGTGTGTCTGTGTATATGTACGTACGTATGTATGTATGTGGGTGTATGTGTGTGCGTGTGCGTATGTATGTGTGTGTATGTATGTATGTGTATATGTATATGTCTGATGTAAGTACGTGTGTATGTATTGTGTGTACATATGTATGTGTGTGTGTAAGTCTGTATGTATGTGTGTAAGTTGGTATGTATGTATGTGTGTTGTCTGTATGTGTGTATGTATGTATGTGTGTTGTTGTCTGTGTGTATGTCTGTATAACGGTGTATATAAGTGTGTAGGTATGCATGTGTGTAGGTCTGTATGTATGTGTGTGTGAATGTACGTATGTGTGTATTGTATATGTATGTGTGTTGTATGTATGTATGTATGTATGTATGTCTGTGTATGTATGTATGTGTAAGCGTACGTGCGTGTATGTATGTATGTATGTATGTGCGTGTGTGTGCGTGTGGCATGCGTTTGTGCGTATGGTGTGTGTGTGTGCGCGGGTGCGTGTGCATGTGTGTGTGCGCGTGTGTGTCAGCGCCGCGTTATGTGTATGTGTGTGTGTTTGTGTTGTGTGTTTGTGGTGTGTGTATGTGGGTTGCGTCTGTATAGATATATATTATATATATATATTTGTATGTAGGTAAGTCTGTATGTATGTGTACAAAGTATGTATTTCTGTATGTGTTTGTATTTATGTATGTGTGTATTTGTGTGTGTATGTATGCATGTATTATGTATGTATGTATGTATGTTATGTATGTGCGTATGTATATCTGTGTGTATGGTGTTATGTATCATGTGTGTGTATGTGTGTATGCATGCATGTGTGTTTGTTCGTTGGTGGGTGTACGTGCGTGTGTGCGTGCGTGTGTGTGCGTGGCCTGCGTGCGGGTGCGTGTGTGTGTGCGTGTGTGCATGTGTATGTGTGTGCGCGCATGCATGTATGTGTGTTGTGCCTGTAATTATGTTGGGCGCATGTGTGTGTCTGTAAGTATGTGTGCGTGTGTGTGTCTGTATGTATGTGCCTGTATGTATGTCTATATGTAGTGTGCTTGTATGTCTGTCTGTCTGTATGTATGTATGTGTGTGTATGTAGTATGTATGTACATATGTATGTATGTATGTATGTAATAAATGTATGTAATTATGTGTGCGTGTGCGTATGTATGTATTTGTGTATGTATTTGTCTGAATGTATATGTGTGTAGGTATCTATGTATGTGTGTAAGTGTGTATGCAAGTATGTATGTATGTGTGTATTTATGTATGTGTGTATGTCTGTATGTAGTGTGTATGTGTGCATGTATGTGGTATGTCTGTATGTATGTACGTGTGTGTGTATGTTGTGTGTATGTTGTGTCGTGTGTGTATATGTGTGTATGTATGTGTGTGTTTATGTGTGTGCATGTATGTAATATGTATGTGTGTATGTGTTTGTGTATGAGTGTGTGTATGTGTGTGTATGTATGTGCGTATGTGTCTGTTGTGCTATGTATGTATGTGTATGTGATGTCGTGTGTGTGTATGTATGTATGTATGTATGTATGTATGTATATGTGCGTGTGCAGATGTATGTGTGTGTATGTATGTATGATTGATTGATTGTGGGGTTTAACGTCTCAAAACCACTATATGATTATGAGAGACGCCGTAGTGGAGGGCTCCGGAAATTTAGACCACCTGGGGTTCTTTAACGTGCAACCCAAATCAGAGCACACGGGCCTACAAAATTTCCGCCTCCATGTGTGTATGTTATGTATGTATGTGTGTATATATGTGTGCGTATGTATACATACGTGTGTATGGGGTATGTGTCTGTAATAATAGTATGTATGTATGTATGTTGTATGTATGTATGTGTGTGTATATGTGTATGTATGGTATGTGTGTATGTATCTTTGTGTGTTTGTGTGTGTATGTGTGTGTAATTGTGTTTGTACATATGTGGTGCGTAGGTGTATCTGATGAGTGTGTATGTGTGTAAGTATATATGTGTGTATGTATGTATGTATATATGTATGTATGTATGTATGTATGTATGTGTTTGTATATGTATGTGTTTGTATATGTGCGCATGTATGTATATATGTATGTGTGTAATTCTGTATGTATGTGTGAATGTCTGTATGTATGAATGTATGTGTCTGTCTGTGTATTTATGTGTGTATGTCTGTATGTATGTATGTACGTCTGTATGTATGGGTGTGTGTATATATGTGTATGTAAGTGTATGTTAGAGTGTATGTGTGTGCAGTATGTGGGTTTATGGTGTGTGTATGTCTGTATGTGTGTGTATGTCCATGTGTATGTCTGTGTGTATGTGGTGTTGGTATGTGTTGCTATATGTGTGTGCATGTGTGTGTATGTATGTGTGTATGTACGTGTGTTTGTATGTCTGTATGTGTGTGCATGTGTGAATGTGTGTGTATATATGCTTGTTTGTGTGCATTTGTGTGTATGTATGTGTGTATGTGTGCGTGTGTGGGTGCCTGTATATATGTGCATGTATGTATGTGTGTAATGTGTGTGGTGTAGGTGCGTATGTATATGTGTGTATGTGTGTAGTATGTGTTTGTGTATTCATATATGTGGGATGTGTGTGTATGTTCATATGTGTGCATGTATATATGTGTGTGAATGTATGTATGTGTGTAGTGTATGTGTGTGTATGTGTGTGTATGTGTGTGTGTATTTGTACATGTATGTGTATGTATTGTGTTGTATGTGTGTGTGCATGTGTGAATGTATGTGTGTATATCTGTGTGTATGTAGTATGTTTTTATGTAGTATGTGTGTATTATGTATGTGTGTATGTCTGTATGTGTGTGTGGTTTGTATGTATGTAGCGTATGTGTGCTAATGCATTTGTGTGTATGTTCGTTGTGTATGTAGGTATGTATGTGCATGTGCGCATGTATGTATGTGCGTGTATGTATGTACGTATGTAAGTATGTGTGTGTGTGCGTGTGTGCATACGCACGTGTGCGTTCGTGTCTGCGTGTGTGTATGCGTGTGTGTGTACGCGCGTGCTTGCGCGCGTGTGTGTGTGTGTATGTGCGTGCGCGCGCGTGTGCGTGTGTGTGTATGGTTGTGTAAGTGTTCTGTATGTGTCTGTGTATGCGTGATTGTATGTGTGTACAGGTATGTATGTATGTGTGTGTATGTATGTATTTGTGTATGTGTGTGTATGTATGTACTTGTTTATGTGTATGTATGTATGTGTGTATCTATTATGTATGTGTGTTTATGTGTGTATGTTGTGTATATGTGTGTGTATGTATGCGTGTGTCTATGTGTGTATGTATGCATATGTGTGTGTGCGTGTGTGCGTTGTGTGTGGGTATGCTTGCATGTGCGTGTGTGCCTGCGTGTACGTGCGTAGGTTGTGCGTGTGCATGTGCCTGTATGTATGTGTGTGTGTGTTTGTCTGTATGTATCTGTGCGTATGTCTGTCTGTATGTGTGTGTGTGCGTCTGTATTTATCTGTGCATGTATGCATACCTGTATGTATGTGTGCATGAATGTCTTTATGTATGTGTAGATGTATGTATGTCTGTATGTGTGTGTATGTGTGTATGTGTCTATGTGCGTTTGTGTACGTTGTGCATGTACGTCAACACACGCACACCACCACATACATACACACACATACATACACATACACACACATACATACATATGAAGTACATTTGCATAAATACAAACACACACACATACAGACACACACGCATACACACACATACTGCCACAAACCATGCATTGGGTTGTTTATTTGTGTTTTGTTTTTTTTCGGCCTGGCTGCGCCAGCCTGTGCTATCGCCGTTTTCACAGCGTTTCGAACAAACGCTACCACAACGTTTTCGAACAAACGCTATCGAACAACGCTTCAAGCGTTGTCTGTTAGAAGCGCTGTTCGAACGAACAGCGTTTCTAACAAACGCTATCACGGCGTTCCCGATACAATTCGACTATTCGAGAAACCCTCGCGCCGAGGGATATAAATTCCCGCACAGCCGATGTCGCGTCATTCCATCGCTGATGCTCACTAGCGTGCCCGTCGTTTTTTCCGGCCGCTGCTTCGCCGCCTGTGTATTCTTTCAGTTGTTAGGGGAGCACAGGTTCGCTCCAATAAACTTGTTTTCCTTATAGACAACTGCGTCGTCCTTTGCTGCGTGAAAATCTGGTGGAGGTGCAGGGTACATGAACCCTAAGCCATTGCCAAGCCGACAAGCAATCCCAACACGACAAGCACGCCCAACTCGTGTCAGCCCGCCGACAGCGAGGCCCTTAGCCAGAGTTTGCACTGCTCCCGGAAAAAAAAGGAAAGAAGACGTAAATAGCCACGATGATCAACGCAGGCACCATGACCAGCGCTACACAACCTCCCGTCGTTCTGCAACACCTCGTGAGCCCCCATCATTCCGGAGGATCTCCAGGTGAAGACCCGGAAGAGTGGCTTGAGAAGCTGGAGCGCATCGCATCTTTAACAGGTGGGATGACGAAGAAACGTTTCGTCATGTCTTCTTCTATTTGGAGGATGCAGCTGGAACGTGGTTTGAGAATCATGAAGGCTCCCTAAACGACTGGACTGTCTTTAAGAGCGAATTCCTCAAAACATTCGGTACGGTTGTGCGGAAAGAACGAGCCGCCCTTTTGTTGGAGACGCGAATGCAACACCCTAACGAAGGTGTTGTACTGTTCGCTGAGGAGATGAAGATGCTGTTCCGGAGAGCTGACCCCGAAATGGCAGAAGAGAAGAAGGTGCGCTTTCTGATGCGGGGAGTTAAACAAGAGCTCTTCGCTGGACTCATCCGCAACCCCCCTAAGACCGTCGCTGAGTTCGTCACCGAGGCTTCGATGATCGAGAGCACCTTGGATATGCGTTCGCGGCAATACGATAGACCACTCAAACACCCTTTCGGTGAACCCGGTAAACACCCCTGGATTGGCGACGGAATACTTGCGGGAGACCATCCGCGCCCGTCGTTCACGAGGAACTGAGGAAATTGTTCCCAGCAACGCCGCAGCCCCAAGTCACCTCCCTCACTGACGTCGTCCGCGAAGAGGTTCTAGCAAGCACTGAGGAATTCCACGCCGTCGGAAGCATCTTGCGAACCACAAGCGATGACCTACTCCGCTGCTGCTCGTCGACCCCGACCCGTCCCAACCCGTTATCAAGAGGCCCCGCCGTACCGCCGCCCAATGTCGCCCCCCCGACCCCCCTGTAACCCGAAACCAGGCGCCCAGGAAGACCGAGGTGTGGCGAAATGCCAGATAATCGTCCGCTGTGCTACCACTGCGCAGAGGCCGACCACGTCTACCGCCGCTGCCCGTACAAGGGGCTGGGTTTGCGTGGGTTCTCCGTCGACGCACCTCGCCCGCGAGCCGGCCTGCGCCCATTTGAGATCGAAGAATACCTGTCGAACACCAGCCGTGGACCATCCTGTTTCAACCCATCGCCGTCGCCCTACCCGTACCAATCCCCCAACCGTCGCAGCAATGCTGACTTTGCCCGTGGATGTCCCCCAGCCCACGAGGGGGAAACTAAATGCTAGCAACTTCTGGAGGTGAAGTTGCACAACGGCGAGTGGGCACGGCGAAATCCGTGGAAACATGGCTAAACGTTTCCTCTACCTTGTGCAGGGCTTGATGCTCTGCGTCCCAAACGTATCTCCTGGATCTACAACGGTCACCACTGGGTACTCGCCGCATTCGCACCACTTTCCTTTCTGCAAGTCACAGCCGCCCCACGTGGAACCATGTGACGTCATCCCGAAGCTGCTGCCGCCTGGCAGTGCTTGGTCTGTGACGTCATCCGATCATCGACTACTTAAAGACACCTGGAAACCCCCCCTCCCTTAGTGGGCACGGCGAAATCCGTGGAAACATGGCTAAACGTTTCCTCTACCTTGTGCAGGGCTTGCTGCTCTGCGTCCCCAAGCGTATCTCCTGGATCTACAACGGCCACCACTGGGTACTCGCCGCATTCGCACCACTTTCCTTTCTGCAAGTCACAGCTGCCCCACGTGGAACCATGTGACGTCATCCCGAAGCTGCTGCCGCCTGGCAGTGCTTGGTCTGTGACGTCATCCGATCATCGACTACTTAAAGACACCTGGAACCCCCCTCTCTTAGTGGGCACGGCGAAATCCGTGGAAACATGGCTAAACGTTTCCTCTACCTTGTGCAGGGCTTGCTGCTCTGCGTCCCCAACGTATCTCCTGGATCTACAACGGTCACCACTGGGTACTCGCCGCATTCGCACCACTTTCCTTTCTGCAAGTCACAGCCGCCCCACGTGGAACCATGTGACGTCATCCCGAAGCTGCTGCCGCCTGGCAGTGCTTGGTCTGTGACGTCATCCGATCATCGACTACTTAAAGACACCTGGAACCCCCCCTCCCTTAGTGGGCACGGCGAAATCCGTGGAAACATGGCTAACGTTTCCTCTACCTTGTGCAGGGCTTGCTGCTCTGCGTCCCCAACGTATCTCCTGGATCTACAACGGCCACCACTGGGTACTCGCCGCATTCGCACCACTTTCCTTTCTGCAAGTCACAGCCGCCCCACGTGGAACCATGTGACGTCATCCCGAAGCTGCTGCCGCCTGGCAGTGCTTGGTCTGTGACGTCATCCGATCATCGACTACTTAAAGACACCTGGAACCCCCCCCTCCCTTAGTGGGCACGGCGAAATCCGTGGAAACATGGCTAAACGTTTCCTCTACCTTGTGCAGGGCTTGCTGCTCTGCGTCCCCAACGTATCTCCTGGATCTACAACGGCCACCACTGGGTACTCGCCGCATTCGCACCACTTTCCTTTCTGCAAGTCACAGCCGCCCCACGTGGAACCATGTGACGTCATCCCGAAGCTGCTGCCGCCTGGCAGTGCTTGGTCCGTGACGTCATCCGATCATCGACTACTTAAAGACATCTGGAACCCCCCCTCCTTCAGTGGGCATGGCGAAATCCGTGGAAACATGGCCAAACCTTTCCTCTGCCTTGTGGAGGTTAGTAAGGTGTACAGCACTTATCGAAGCAATTGCCGCTCTTTTGTTGGTATGCCGTGCCCATGCCAGTGTCGTAAAATTGCATACGATTGTTTTTGTGTGCTTCAGTTACTACTTTGTGGTGATGTCGAACAAAATCTTGAACCTACCAACCAAGGCATGTTCGTTAATATTTTAGAGGGTCAAAAAGCTCTCTGTAGTGAGGTAGCAGACCTTACAACTAAAACGGAAAGCATGTTAGCAGACCTTACGCGGCGTCTTTCAGAAATCGAAACCCATGTGGCTGAAATGAAAACTAAAAATTCAAAATTAGATGATCTGGACAACCTTCTTAAGGTGTACACAACCTCAATGAATTTCCAGGCCCGAAAGCTAACGGATCTTGAAGATAGAGACAGACGTTCAAACTTGATTATTTTTTGGTATCCCAGAACAGCCGGAAGAAACTGAATCTGATCTTAAAAAGAAAGTCATTTCTGAAACGTTTCACAGCCAGCTCGGCGTTAAATGCACTTCTGTTGCCCGGATTCATATGCTTGGAAGATCAGGCTCGAATAGACCGATTATCTTGTATCTTCAAGACTTCACCGAAAAGCTAGCTGTGCTGAAAAAGGCGAGCAAACTAAAGGGTACTAACATCTTTGTTCAGAACGACTACTCAAAGCAGACGTTGGCAAAACGTAAATTACTGTGGGAAAGTGCAAAAGCCGACAAAGAACAAGGCAAGAAGGCATTTTTGGTGCATGATAAGTTGCGTGTAGATGATGATCTGTTTATTTGGAATGACGTAACAAACAAACGTCAGTTAATTTGAAGCCATTGGAGTACCACGATATCGCCTCAGTTTATCGACAGTGCACCAGATAACGAAAGTACGGATAGCAAGTGTTGACCAGCTGCGCAGAAGCAAGTTAGACTGATTAATATGAATGCTCGAAGCATCGGAAATAAAACGGATCAACTCGAGGGTGTACTCTTAGCATACAACCCTCATGTAGTTGTAATAACGGAAACGTGGCTCCACAGCGAAATGTGTGACCAAGACTTAGTGCCTCCAGCTTATGAAATGTACCGCAGAGATAGGGCCTCAAGAGGTGGTGGAGTTGCAGTACTTGTTAAAACAGGAATCACTGTCACCCGTTTACCGGACGTTGAAAGTACAGAAAGCATATGCCTGAGGCTTTCACTCTTCAATAAGTCTTTTGTATTGTATGCAGTGTACAGGCCGCCGAATTCGTTGCCGGATTATTTGTTTAACTTGAAAACCCATATGGAAAATTACAGTAATCAAAAGCTAATTGTCATCGGCGACTTCAATCTGCCTAATATTGACTGGAACCAAATGCAGTCGACATCAGATTTGATTAATGCAAATATACTGTTCGATATAATGCTTTCCCACAATCTCGCCCAAATTGTTCAGCAACCGACACGTGTTGGTAATGCTTCGTCCACGTTACTAGATCTTGTGTTCATGCATCGCACTATTCTTGATTGCTGTGTTTGTGTTGAACCCGGCTTATCTGATCACGACATGGTCACAGTTTCTTTTCCCTTGCATTGTAATCGCTCCAATAGCCCACCTAACTCTAAACAGGTCAAAAATTTTTCCCGTGCTAACGATACGAGCATCCAAGATTATCTTGAATGTGAATTGGTGAATTTTGATGGCGACGACGCTGCTGTTCTCTGGGATAAGTTTAAGAAACTATGCTTCCACTGCATTGAACGGTTTGTACCAAACAAAACAAAAAAACCCCCAAAGTTCACACCATGGATCACAAGGCCAATAATACAAATGAAGCGTAAAGCCAAGCGCTATCGGAAAAAAGGTGCTCCCGCTAACATTCTCAGGGAAATTCGTAACTCCCTCTCCGAAGCTATTAAAAGTGCCAAGAATTTTTATTTTACTGTCAAGTTACAAAACTTCATCAAAGAGGACCCTAAAAAATTCTGGTATTTTATTAGGGACCGTAAAAGCTCTGTAAATCGAATCAAGTTTAACGGCACTATAATTGACAATCCCCAAACGATCGCGAAAAATTTCAACGACTATTTTCATAGTGTTTTTTCAACTTCTACCCTGCCTGTCTCAATTAGCATTGACGCTTCTGATTCAGATCCTAACCTCATTTCATTCGATGGTGTCCTAAATTTACTGCTGCGATTAAAAGTTAAATCAACCCCTGGACCAGACAACATACCCAATGCATTTCTCCGGCGATATGCCGAAATATTGGCCAAGTACATTGTTGTGATCTTCCGAGCCTCAATAAGTTCAGCAACTTTACCCATCGATTGGAAATTGGCACGTGTTCTGCCCTTTGTGAAAAAGGGGGACCCAGAGTGCATACCAAACTACCGTCCCATTTCTATGACTTCCGCATGTTGCAAAATGCTAGAACATATAATTGCCACTCGTATAAACAGCTTCTTAGATGATAACCACATTTTATCTCCCTTTCAGCATGGATTTAGAAAACGGTTTTCCACAGTCACCCAGTTGGTCTCAGTTATTCATCACATTGCTTCTATTTTAGACAAAGCTGGTCAGGTCGATGTACTGTTTTTAGATTTCAGTAAAGCATTCGACCGTGTTCCCCATAACAAGCTCATCGAGAAATTGCAGACTATAGGGCTTCCAAACTACCTAGTATCCTGGGTGTCTGCTTACCTGAACGGCCGGAAACAGTATGTCGACGTCTGTGGACAGACATCACCTCATCTCCCAGTAGATTCCGGCGTACCGCAGGGTAGTGTTCTAGGTCCGCTGCTGTTTATAATTTATTGCAATGATATTGTTAATGCTATTACTGATCCGGTTAAAATAAGACTTTTTGCAGACGACTGCATTATTTTCACAGATGTACACTCGCCAGATGACCAGGTCGCTCTCGACACTGCCCTTAACAATATTCTTTCGTGGTGTAACAAATGGGGCATGGTGCTCAATTTCGATAAATCTGTTTGCCTTCGAATTTACTAACAAGAAAAATCCCCTTCAGTTTTCCTATTCCTCCAAAAGCCAACCCTTAAAAGAAGTCAGTCAATACAAATACCTAGGTATAACGATAACGAATAAGTTGTCCTGGAATGCACACATTGCCGATGTTTCGTCATCGGCTTTCCGTAAACTCTGTCTTCTAAGGCAAAAACTCAAAGACGCCCCGTCGCAAGTGAAACTATTAGCATACAACACTTTAATACGTCCAAAGCTTGAATACGCTTCTATAGTCTGGGATCCGCATACTAAGTCTAACATATATTCCCTCGAAAAGATTCAAAGACGAGCAGTGCGTTTTATTTACTCGAAGTATGGTCGTGGTACATCAGTTACGGAACTAATGCGAGATAACGAATTCCAGACGCTACAATCGCGGCGCCAGCTTCTCCGTCTAAAATTCTTGGACTCACTAATTAACAATAAACTTGGGCTAGACCCATCACATTACGTTACCCCAGTTTCGACCAGGCAAACTCGTCATTCTCATGTCCGATCTTTAACTCCGTATTTTGCGCGGACAGATTTATTTAAGTTTTCCTTTTTTCCGAGAACTGTAACAGAATGGAATAACTTGCCTTCTGATTTCCTCCAAACCTTCGATCTTGATGAACCCAATGTTTAATTCTGTGAATCTTGACCCCCCCCCTCCCAATATCGCTTGATTTTTTTTTTGATGTTTCTCTTCTACTCGCTCTTCTCCTTACACAGATGTATTTTAGTCAAGCTGTGTTACTCATGTACTGATCGCGTGCTTTCTTTGTTTTGATGTTTCTCTTCTACTCGCTCTCCTCTTACACAGATGTATTTTAGTGAAGCTGTGTCACTCATGTACTGATCTTGTGTTTGTGTTTGTGCCCCTCCTGCTTGGGCCTTTTTGGCCTGCAGTATTTCACAAATAAAAATAAATAAAAAAATAAAATGAAAACCCTCCAACGACGCAAGACCGTGACTCACGACATGCCCTCATCCCGACGACCCGACGACACCCTGACGAGACCCCCGAAACGACGACAGCTACGCTGCGCGACGCGTACCCGAAATGACGAAGCCTGCCGCTGAGAAGACGACGATGACGACGCATAGTGGCCCGACCATCAACACGTGCAAGCCGCGATACGACGCTTCGACGCACCCGAATTCGAGGAAAGCGGCTTTCGATGTCCAGTTGTCCATCGACGGCCTTGACGTAGTCGCCCTCATCGACACGGGAGCCGACTACTCGGTCATGAGCGGGTCATTCGCGTCCAAGCTAAAGAAAGCCTACGACCTGATGGGACAGTCCGCACATACGCACAGCAGGAGGCCGCCTCGGGACCCCAAGTGGATGGGCACATCGCGCGTCACCATAGACGGCACTACGTACCCTTCGGAGTTCGTCATTTTGCCTAAACTGCTCCCACGACGTAATTCTCGGAATGGACTTTTTGACGGACAATAGCGCAATAATTGATCTGCAGACCAGGTCGATAACATTTTCTTCCGATCACTCCACGACGCCGCAGCCGAACCTCGGACACCGTGCTGCTGTAAGGATCGCCGACGATCACGTCACCCTGCCACCCCGCGCAAGCTTGATGATCGCCGTCTATTGTGAAGGTGCTGCTCCTGACGTCGACGCTATCGTGGAGACTGACCAAAGGTTGCTTCTTGACCGTGGTGTGTCTGTCGCAAGAGGCATTGCGCGGTTTAAGCAACGCAGATCCCACGTTTTGATCACCAATTTCACCGAGGAGTACCAGCATCTAAACAAGGGCGCTGCAATTGCGTCCTCGAAGAAACGCAAGAAGCGAGTCAAGTGATCGCGGTTGCCACCTTTGAACGCGCACGCGCAGATCCTTCCAGGCTGCCACATCCTTTCAACGTGAACCCGGCACTGTCGCAAGAAGATCAGGACAGATTACTGGAGTTGCCTCCGTCGCTACAGCGAGTGTTTTTTCCTCGAACTCGAAGTTACGTAGACACCTTTGGCGAAGAACCGGATAATAACCGAAGATGGAGCCCGACCTACCAGACAGTCACCGTACCGCGTTTCTTCACACGAGCGCGAAGCCATCCGGACTCAAGTTGATGACATGCTCAGCGACGACATGATACAGCCATCAAAAAGTCCGTGGGCTGCGCCGGTTGTACTCGTGAAGAAAAAAGATGGCACTTTAAGATTCTGCGTTGACTACCGGAGACTAAACAAAATCACCAAAAAGGACGTGTACCCCCTGCCACGAATCGACGACGCCCTCGACCACCTCTGCCACGCCAAGTACTTCTCATCTATGGATCTGAAGACCGGCTACTGGCAAATTGAAGTGGACAAGAGAGACCGAGAGAAGACTGCATTTATAACCCCGGACGGTCTATACGAGTTCAAGGTGATGCCGTTTGGGCTGTGCACGGTGCCCGCAACGTTTCAGAAAGTCATGGACACTGTGCTAGCAGGCCTGAAGTGGCACACTTGCCTCGTATACCTCGACGACGTTGTCGTATTCGCCCGGACTTTCGACGAACACCTCACAAGGTTGGAATCTGTACTCGAGGCCATTCGTACGTCGGGGTACGTCGTACGTCGCCCTCCGCGGTCTCCTGAAGCCGTGCAGCTCTCGCATTGTGGCACCCCCGCCCTTGGACTGCTTCGACCGGATCCCCACTTTCCTATCTCCTTCTTTTTCCTCTCGTTGGCTGTCTTCTTCTCCGTCTATTTTCCTTCTATTCTTTTATCCCTCCTTCCCCCCAACCCTATAAGGCACTGCGCCGTGTCGCCTGAAGGCAGACAGAAATTAGGTGCCTTTTTCCTCTTCATTCTAACCACTACCACCACCATTCTGCGAGCTGCAACAACGCCTTCAAAACCCGGCCGTGTTCACTCATTTCGACGAAAACGCCGAAACGGAAATGCACACGGACGCCAGTGATATCGGTTTGGGTGGCGTCCTCGTCCAAAAGCAAAGCGGTTACGAAAAGATAATCGCCTATGCAAGTCCGTGGTCTGTCGAAGGAGGAGAGAAACTACTCTGCCTCCGAGAAGAGTCCCTGGCTATCATATGGGCCATTTCAAAATTCGCCATACGTCTATGGTAGACCGTTTAAGGTTGGTACAGACCATCATGCGCTTGTTGGCTCGCCAATTTGAAGGAACCCTCTGGCCGTCTTGGGCGGTGGAGCTTGCGCCTGCAAGAGTTTGACGTTACAATATTCTACAATCCGGCAGGAAACACTCCGACGCCGTCTGCCTGTCTCGCGCCCCCGTCGACCCGTACCGCAGCCGTGGTGTAACGGTTAGGGCGTCCGACTCGGATGCGGGAGGTGGCACGTTCGAAACCCACCGCCGGACACCCACCGGTAAAATTGGGTAGAAGCGCACGCCCGGCCAGGCGCCCGGCTTTTTTCAGGGTGTTGCACTTGGGGGAAGCCTCGCGAACCCCGCTAAGCCCTTCGGGGTGAAAACCCAGTTTCGAACGCAAACCTAGCCTGAAAAGGTGGTTCTTGACGTGGTCTCCACGTGGATCACCTTCGGGTCGGTTAAAACTACGAGTTCACCTGGTCACGCATCCGTGCGTCAATGGCAAACACAGAGAGAATTGTTTCTCAACCTCGCGAAAGCGTACAAAGCGTTCCTACCCACCACCACAGGACTCCGATGAAGACAGCGCGTTCTTCGGAGTCGTGACAGAGAGCGACCCAGCCGCCCAGCAGCGTGTCGACCCTGACCTCCGCGCCATGATCGACTACCTCGAAGGACGCAACGTCGCCGTGCCTAGGGCGTTCAAGCGCAACTTACCAGCATTCAGCCTCAAAAACTCCATCCTAGTGAAGAAGAATTTCAACCCCGGCACAAAAACGAATTATCTACTTGTCATCCCCGCAGACCTTGTGACGAAATTTTGGAAGCGTGCCACGACGACCCGTCTTCCGGACATCTCGGAACAGCTCGCACGATTAAAAAAATCAAGGCGAAATACTTCTGGCCCCGCCTTACATCTGATGTCACCCACTACGTCCGGAGCTGCCGTGACTGCCAGCGACGAAAAAAATTGCCCGCAGCTTCCCTCGGGGGAACACTGAGGAGGATGCGGAGCATCTAATTGGTTAAAGGGGTGTTAAAGTGCGACTTACTTGGGTCGATGGCTAAATTGGTTAACGTGGTTGTGAAATTTGGTGTTAAATTGCGACTTACTTGGGTCGCTGGCTAAATTGGTTTAACGTGGTTGTAGGAGGGGTGTTAAATGAGTGAACACGTACGACACGTATGCGAAAGGGCGGTGTTTATTTATTGCGACGAACTTTGAGCGGTTCCGCCAACACTTTGGCCGGCGCTGGTCGAAGGGACGTCGATCATTGCGACCTTCGGACGTCGACGCGCCGTACAAACCAACCGACGAGCGGCAACTGAGCGAGCGAGCACCGACCTTGAGTATATATACAGCGCGACGGCGCATGCACTGTCAGCTGTCGAATGTTCGAGAAGGGGGAGAAGCGCAACGGCGCATGCGCGCGCGTCAGCTGCCGATGTTCTCGAAGCGCGACGGCGCATGCGCGCGCGTCAGCTGCCGATGTTCTCGAAGCGTGACGGCGCATGCGCGCTACATTATACAGCTAGCGAATGTTCGTGAAGAGGAGAAGCGCACGCGGTGTGTAGAGGAGGAAGGGTGCACAGATGGTGGAGGAGTGAAGCGCGCGCGGTGTGTAGAGGAGGAAGGGATGCACAGATGGTGGAAGAAGGAGGAGGAACCTTGCGGACGGCGCCGCACTACAAGCCTCGAGTATTAGATGCTCCGCATCTAAAACACCACCGACGAGACCAGCCGGACTTCTGCAGCCGATCGCCGTCCCAACGAGGCCCTTCCAACAGATCGGAATGGACCTTCTGGGCCCGTTCCCTACATCCCGATCCGCGAACAAATGAATTGTCGTAGCGACAGACTACATGACGCGCTACGCAGAGACTACCGCTCTTCCTGGGGGAACTGCACAAAAAGTTGCAAAGTTCTTTATTAACCAAACTGTGCTGCGACATGGAGCCCCTGAGGTCCTAATCACGGACCGCGGAACGACCTTGACCTGCGGAGCTCATGCAAGGAATCTTACGCTACAGCAACACAGATCACCGAAGAACGACGGCGTTACCACCCCCAAACGAACGGACTAACGGAACAGGCTGAATAAGACAATCGCGGATATGCTGTCTATGTACGTCGACGTTGAACTTAAGACGTAGGACGAAGTCCTCCCGTACGTCACGTTTGCGTACAACACGGCTATCCAAGAAACCACGCAGATGACACCGTTCGAGCTCGTCTACGGAAGACGGCCGACTACGATGCTCGACGCCATGCTTCCGCACGTAGAAGACGACGACCTCAAGGCCGACGTCCAAGGATACCTCCAACGTGCGGAGGAGGCCCGCCAGCTCGCTCGAGCTCGTATAACGGACCAGCAACTGGTGGATGCCGGACGCTACAATCTCCGACGCCGAGACGCCGAGTACCATCCTGGAGATAGTGTGTGGGTTTGGACTCCCATTAGACGACGTGGACTCAGTGAGAAAACTTCTACGACGCTATTCCGGACCCTACCAGATTCTATGACGTGTTGGCGAACTAACGTACGAAGTGATCCGCGATGGGGACTCCCGTACATCACGACGACGCACGCGGCCCGAAGTCGTCCATTGTGGTTCGCTTAAAACCTTTTTACGGACGATGACGAACTTTTTAATTTGTGTGGACTGTCCCTTATGTTAGCATCGGGTCGATGCACTCTTAGAGAGGGGTAATGCCGCGAACCATGCATTGGGATTGTTTATTTGTGTTTTGTTTTTCTGGCATGGCTGCGCCGGCCTGTGCTATCGCCGTTTTCACAGCGCTTCGAACAAACGCTTCAAGCGTTGTCTGTTAGAAGCGCTGTTCGAACGAACAGCGTTTCTAACAAACGCTATCACGGCGTTCCCGATACAATTCGACTATTCGAGAAACCCTCGCTCCGAGGGATATAAATTCCCGCACAGTCGATGCCGCATCATTCGATCGCCGACGCTCACTAGCGTGCCCGTCGTTTTTCCAGCCGCTGCTTCGCCGCCTGTGTATTCTTTCAGTTGTTAGGGGAGCACAGGTTCGCTCCAATAAACTTGTTTTCCTTATAGACAACTGCGTCGTCCTTTGCTGCGTGACAATACACCTAGACACACCTAAATACGCACATACATACATACATACATAACATACGCACATACATACATCATAACGCACATACATGTACACATGCATACACACATACATGTACATACACTACATACATACATACATACATACATACACACATACGCACACACATGTACATACACAGACATACATACACATACAGACACACATACATACACACACATACACACATACGCACATACATACATACATACATACATACACATACGCACATACATATACACATACACACATAAATACACACACATACATACATACATACACACATACACACGTACGCACACATAAATAAACACACCCATACATACATACATACATTTACACACACATACATACACACACATATATATATACAAACACAAATACGTACATACACACATCAATCAATCAATCAATCATCATTTATTTTCTTCAGATAAGGTGGATTACAGGACTAAAAGCTCAAGAGCTTGACGAGGTCCTGACCCTGTTCACAAGTTGACAAAGCAGCAGGAATGGTTGTCAATCATGTACAACAAATATGAAATAAACATACAGGTATAACATCACAAAAAAGTAATACAAAAGTTTATGAAACAGTGCTAAGATAAAAAGAGAGTAGTTCAAATGTATGGTCATGAAGTGGCATGAACATGAAAAGCAATAATAAAAAGGAAAGAATGGGCATAAATTCTGAGAGAAGTATCCTTGAGGATAATGAATCAGTTGGGCGAAGTGTTTAATCTGACAGTTTTGTATAGAGTAAGGATCGAAGTCTTCGCGGTTTAAAAAATTTAACAAAGAAGGTAGTCTGTAGGACAATGATTGCTTGTCATAAAAGGTTCTTGGGATGGGTACAGTCCAAACTTCTTTGTGCCTGGTGAGTCGAACACTTGTGTTTACGCTAAGTTTAGTAAGTTTTATTGTGGTATTGGTACAATGTTTGACAAACTCTTTATAGCATAACATCAGCCTGTAGTTGTACAAAAAGAAAACTTGAAGAATATCATATTTTAGAAAAAGAAGTTTTGTAGAGGACAGATAGTGTTCAGCCGCAATATGTCGTACGACCCTTTTCTGTAGTGTGTGCAACTTGCGCAAATTCGTCACACCGGTTGTGCACCACACTAAGCTACAGTACTGTAACAAAGATGATACCAGTTCATTGTATATCATAATTTTGACCTTAGTGTGAAGAAGAGATCGCATACGTGCAAGGACACCAATGGCCGATGACATCTTAGAGTATAGAATATCAACATGTAATTCCACGTAAGGTGTCGTGAAAAATATACACCAAGAATACTAACAGAATCAACCATGTCTAACTGCTGAGAGCCCACAATTAAGCTCATAATATTTATCAAGGTTTTTCCTTTAGGCGTATATAAAATGACTTGTGTTTTTGAAGGGTTTAGTTTTAGTAAATTCACTGGAGCCCAGGTATCTATAGCAGACCGTGTTTCATTAGCCATTTCTTCTATCTCCTGTTTCTTTGCTCCCTCTAATAAAAACTGTTGTGTCATCGGCGTAAGAGACAAATGTTGCGTTGTTTGTGCAGTGTACAATGTCAATAATATAAATCAAAAATAAAAGTGGCCCTAAAATACTTCCTTGTGGCACACTACAACGACCGGCTTCCTTGCAGATATTTCATTGTTGGCATCTACAAATTGTGTCCTGTCTGAAAGGTAGGATTTAAAAGAGCATGCGCTGTCCCACGCACACCATAATTTTCTAATTTGCTGAGAAGGATGGAATGATTGATTAGGTCAATGCCTTAGGAAAATCGAGGTATATGCCTAATGCCATTTTTTACGACTAAATGAATCTATGATTATTTCTTTATGAGTCAAGAGGGCTGTTTTAGTAGAGCGATGCTTCCTGAACCCATGTTGAAAATGTTGAAGCAAATTGAGGTGATTGAAAAATGATAACAATCTGATATGCATTAATTTTTCCGTTGCTTTTGAGAACACTGGGATTATGAAATAGGTCGATAATTGTTAATGCTCTCTTTAGTACCATGCTTGTAACCAAGAACAACGCGTGAAATCTTCATTTGTTTGGGAAATACACCTGTAGATATAATAAATTATAAACATAGGTAAGAACAAGGCATATGATGTCAAGCACATGCTTTATGGGGTGAATTTGGATACCATCGGCGTCCAAGGAGCGCCTGTTACTAATAGTACTGAAGCAAGAAAAAAATTTCCAGTGGTGTAGTTGGGGCAAGAAATAGAGTGTTACTAAACGCGTTTACAGGCAGGAACTGAGCATAATTATCGAGGCCATCAACTATATTAACTGAGGTTTTAATGAAGACAACTCAATTAACGCATCCGGTATGCCTTTCCTGAAAGCTTTTGGCCATTGTGACTCAAAACATCCGGAAGTACTGAAAGTGAAGTAGGCTTTAACAAAGCATTCAATTTGCGCCAGACCACTTCACTTTTTTGATTGACTGGGTCACTAAACATTGCTACGAAATAGGCATTCTTTGCACACCTAAGCTGACTTGTTAGACTATTCGATATTTTTTAAATTCGCTTAGGAGGGCTGGATCTCTAGACTTCACAAATTGAGCATACAGGGCATGTTTTGCGTTTAATCATACGAAGAAGCTCAGGCGTTAGCCAAGGTTTGCGTGCCCTGGATGCCCGTTCCACTTTTTTGGGGGAAATGATCATGGTAAAGTGTTTGGAAAGTGCGAATAAAAGCAGTGTATGCAACGTCACTATCTTTCGATCTGTAAACGCTATGCCATGCCTCTCGGGCAATAACTTTGCGAATTCTTCAAGATTTGATTAGGTTAAGATTGAATAAGAACTGGATTTGTAGTTTTACTAGCAATGAAGTGCATTTGATTTACGAGTAATATAATACCTAGGTGATCACTGATGTCAGTGTACACAACATCGGCCTCTAACAAGTCGATGGTAATGTTTGAGATGAATACATCTAACAGGGTTGCGCCGTCGATAGTTACACGTGTTGCAGAAGATATCGTGTTTGAAAAACCATAAGTTGTGATCAGTGAATGGAAATCTTTTTGTAACGGGGATGATGAAAGCGTGTTATATTGACGTCACCACCTAAGGACTAGGCTGATTTTCTCTTCTAATGAATAGCTGAAAAGCTTTTTAAGGAATGCAAAAAATCTTGTTGTGTCACCAGATGGAGGTCTGTACATAACGGAGAAACATGTCGTTCCTGCTCTGCACTGTTAACACCTCATAATCAGGGGTTATATCAGTAAATTCGACCATGAACTCAGCCAAGATATTTTCCTTGAGAAAGAGTGCGATACCACCCCCTTGCTTATGACGACGATTTCGGTGGAACGATTGATAGCCAGGAAGCTGAAACATGTCCGATGTGTGCGTTAACCAAGTTTCAGTTAACTATATTACTGAAAACGTTGTTCCGAAAGTGTCGAGTAGCAAGCTGAAATCGTCTATTTTGTTTGGCAGTGAGCGAATATTTTGGATGAAAAAACGTCAATTTGGTTTTTTAGCCGAGACTAAATGTTTTATTCCAGAAGGCACGTAACCCATTATCAAGCCAAGTCAAACTTGGTTGGGTTCCTTTAGCGAATTTTCGACAGGTCCCTGTGCTTCCAATGACACACACCCGGCTGTCCTCCGTTTCTCTCGCCTTGATACGACAACCATCAGTCCAAAGAAACTTCCACTTTCTTCTTTTTGAGAGCTAATGCCTGCGCAAAAAGGCGCTTGTTTTCAGGCGTCAAGTGTTCATTGATATAGATTGGAACGGCCGGGGTCTGTGGGAGGCCAAGGTCTGCCGTAGTTAACCTATCTTTACTAGCTTTGCTGATAAAGTCAGCTTTCTCTGTTCTCACGCAAAATCGGGCTATTATGTTTTTGTCCTTCTTGGCGGGTACACGGTGAACGACGTCAATGTCTGTAGAGGTCACTGGACACCCTATCTTGTCCCGAAGATTTTGCAAGATGGCTTTGCGGTCCTCCCCTTGCACGCAAGGTATACCCTTGATTCAATGTTGTTGATACGAGAGTATTGCTCTGAACTAGAAAGTCTTCTCGCTAGGTGCTCGTTTTCTTTTCTCAAAGTTTTGTTGTCCAATGCTAACGCTTTCCTGATCTTGTTTCATTTTTTCGTAGAGTGAGTTGAACATCTCAAGACTTTTGCGCATTCTGCCACCTCTTTTCGAAGTGCGTCAACCTCACGCGACAGTTCAGCATTCGTGACCATGGTTCAAAAGAAAAAAAATACACCGGGTTGGCAGCAGCAGGTGTGGCAAATATGAACAATGGAAACTTTCAATGGCATAAAACTAACCTGCGTAGTGAAATTCGTTGGTTTAGCGACAGAAAGCCTGTTGCCGAAGCCGCTGCTGCCAACCGTTGAGAGGAACGCTGGGCACGGTGCCACTTAAGTAGCATCGATGGCAGCGCCCGCACCAAGGACCACTTCCACGTCACAGCACGTGTCACTCCGTCGTAGCTGCACGTGTCACTCCGTCGTCTTCAAGCGATGATTCCGCCGGCTTGAAGTGGTCACCACCGACATGCACTGTCTCGGCACCTGCGTAGTGAAATTCGTTGGTTTAGCGACAGAAAGCATGTTGCCAAAGCTGCTGCTGCCAACCGTTACATACATACATACATACATACATACATACATACATACATACATACATACATACATACATACAACATACATACACATACACAACAAACATACATCAACACACATACACACACGTACATACATACACATACAGACATACGTACATGTACACATACATATAGACATACATATGCATGCACACATACATACAGATATACGTACATGCACAGATATATACAGACGCACACACATACACACATACATACACACATACATACGCACATACATGCACACACACTTGCACACGCACACGTGCACACACACACTTCTACGCACAAACGCGCGCACACCCACGAACGCACGCGCACGCGCACAACCGCCCACACACGAACGCACACGTGCGCATGCGCACACACCACACACACACACATGTACATACATGCGTACATACACACATGCACGCACGCTTACACATACACACATACAGACATACACACATGCATACATACACACATACACACATACATACAGACATACACACATACATACATATACACTACATACACACATACATACATACGCACACGCACACACATACACCCGCATACATACATACAAATACATACATACTACACCACCACAGGCACACACATACACATACATACGCACAAGACATAGACAACATCACACATACACACATACATACACACTCATAAACACACACATAAACACACGCACAAATACATACACACATACACACATACACACATACACACACATACATACACACGCACACATACACACACATACAAACACACGTACATACATACAGACATACAAACATACACACATTCATACATACATACATACACACATACATAAATACACACACATACGTCTACACTTACACACAGACATACATACACACATACACATATACATACATACATACACACACATACACACAAACATACACACACAAATACATACACACATACACACGGACATACACATATACATAAATACACACGTAAATACATACACACTTACACACATACATAATGACATACACACATACATACATGCATACACCCACATACATACATACATACATACACACACATACATACACACACCTATGGTTATGCAAGTCCATTTATCATGAACACCTCGTCTTCAATTGTATCCGTGTACTTCTACTGGTCTTTCCTTTTTACTTTTGGCCTCTCAGCAATATTTGCCTTATTAACCATGACACTTGCTTCGCTGTCAACTATTGCACTCCGTTACTTTCCATCCACAAAAACAGATATGTACAATAGACTTTTATGAGACAAATAAACAGCTTCTCTTGATGTCGTCGGGTGGAAGCCGAGAACCTCTCTATTTAGTTCTTTGTTACGTCATCTAGCTCTTCGCCATGGTCTGAGCCTCCCTGAGCGGTCAAAAAGGATACGGGTGTTGCAGTAGGTCTACAGCTTGCAAGCGGTTGTCGTTCCTCAGCTCGTGTGGCGCCGGTATTTCTTGTAGCAGGTGTCATGGGTTGACGCTGGGTTCCTAGGCCTTGGAGGTAGAGGTCTCGCATTCCTTGCAGAAGTTCTTTGACCGTCTTGGATCCTCGCATTTGTGTTTGCTTCTTGAGATCCGGACTTAAACAATGAATGATAAGCGATGTCTCAGGTAAAGATGAGTACGCCAGCTGTAGCAAGCACCTTTTCTCATAAAAATAACTGAGTGCAGATCCAGACCTGTATTTGAACGTGATTGCTTTGTCCCCTAGCAACACCTTGTTCTTGCTGAAGGAGCTCAGAAAGCTTGCTTTCCACTCTATTCATGGTTTGTTGCTGTGAGTGTTGAGACGCCATTCGTACCAAAACTTTGCTATGCCTCATAGGAATAGTCGAAAGTTTTTCACTTTATCTTCGTCGTTGTGCCAGTAGTTTTCATTGCATGCATACTCGTAAAACGTGAGCCAGGACTCGGGACTACTAGACTCTCCGTCCAACATGTCTGGCTTCACGTGTTCGCGACTAGGTCTGCTTAATCTTTCCGTCGCATATACAAGCAAGCACTATAAATCTTTTTGCTGCCTATTCTGTTCTTGGTGCAGTTCAAGAAACTTGTTAATCAACTTGACGGAATCGTTTCTTACTGGAGTCAGCACGAAATTCTCATAATCAAGAAGTTTCATGTTGATTCTCACGATTCTTCTAGCAAGTAAGTGGTCTGGAGTGAGCTTCATTTTAGTGCTTATATAGGAAACAAATGCGTCAGTGCTCACTGCTTCACATACATACACATGTATGTATGTTGTGTGTATGTGTGTGTGTATGTATGCATGTATGTGTGTATGTGTGTGTGTGTGTGTTCTGTATATATGTAAATGTATCTGTATGCATATGTATGTATGTGTGTGTGTATGTGTATGTATGTTTGTTTGTTTGTGTGTATGTGTCTGTGTGTCTGTGCGTGTGTGTACGTGTGTGTGTGTGCGTGTGTGCGTGCGTGCGTGTGCGTGCGTACATGCGGGTGCGTGCGTGTGCGTGCGTGTGTGTGTGCTCGTGCGTGTGTGTTCATGCGCGTGTGCATGCGTGTGCGTGTTTGTTTGTGCATGCGTACGTGTGCATGTGTGTGTGCGTGCGTGTGTGTGTGTGCGTGCGTGTGCGTGTGCGTGCGTGTGTGTGCGCGCGTGTGTGCGTGCACGTGCGTGCGTGTGTGCTTGCGCGTGCGTGTGCGTGTGCACGTGCATGTATGTGTGTTGTGCCTGTATGTATGTGTGTGCGTGTGTGTGTCTGTAAGCAATTGTGCGTGTGTGTGTCTGCATGTATGTGTGCATGTATGTATGTCTATATGTCTGTGTGCTTGTATGTATGTCTGTATGTATGTGTGCATGTGTGTGTTTGAGTGTTTGTGTATGTATGTATGTGTGTGTATGTGTGTATGATTGTATGTGCATTTGTATGTATGTATGTATGCATGTATGCATGTATGTATGTGTATGTGTGTATGCATGTATGTATGTGTATGTGTGTATGTGAGTATGTATGTATGTATGTATGATTGATATAATGTGTCGGGTTTAACGTCCCAAAACCACCATATTATTATGAGAGACACCGTACTGGAGGGCTCCAGAGATTTCGACCACCTGGGGATTTTAACGTGCGCCCAAATATGAGCACACGGGCCTACAACATTTCCGCCTCCACCGGAAATTCAGCTGCCGCAGCCGGGATCATTTGTGTATTTATGTATTGATTGATATGTGGGCTTTAACGTCCCAAAACCACCATATGATTATGAGAGACGCCGTAGTGGAGGGCTCCGGAAATTTTGACCACCTGGGGTTCTTTAACGTGCACCCAAATCTGAGCACACGGGCCTACAACATTTCCGCCTCCATCGGAAATGCAGCCGCCGCAGCCGGGATTTGATCCCGCGACCTGCGTGTCAGCAGCCAAGTACCTTAGCCACTAGACCACCGCGGCGGGGCTGTATTTATGTATGTATGTATGTATGTATGTATGTATGTATGCATGTAAGTAAGTACGTAGGTATGGTTGTGTATGTATGTGTATGTATGTGTATGTATTTATGTATGTATGTATGTATGTGTATGTTTGTGTGTATGTCTGTATGTATGTGTTATGTGCGTGTGTATGTATGTATGTATGTGTGTGCGCGTGTGCGTATGTATGTATGTATGTGTGTGTATGTATGTTTGTATGTGTGCGCATGTATGTGTTTATGTATGCCTCTATGTATGTATGTGTGTATGTATATGAATATGTGTGTATCTACATATGTATGTGTGTAAGTGTGTATGTATGTATGTGTGTATTTATGTATGTGTGTATGTCTGTATGTGTGAATGTCTATGTATGGGTGTATATCTGCATGTATTTGTGTACGTACGTATGTATGTATGTATGTATGTATGTGTATGTGTGTGTATGTGTGTGTTTGTGTGTGTATGTATGTGTGTATGTGTATGTGTGTGTGTATGTATGTGTGTATGTGTTTGTGTATGTGTGCGTATGTATGTGTGTAGGTGTCTGTGTGCATATGAATGTATGTATGTGTTTATGTGTGTGTCTTTGTGTATGTATGTATGTATGTATGTATGTGGGTGTATGTGTTTGCGTGTGCGTATATATGTGTGTGTATGTATGTGTGTATGTGTGTATGTCTGTATGTATGTGTGTATGTCTGTATGTATGTGTGTATGTATGTATGTATGTATGTGCATAAATGTATATGTGTATGTATGTATGTCTGTGTGCATGTGTGTGTGAATGTATGTATGTGTGTATGTCTGTATGTATGTGTGTGTATGTATGTATGCGTAAGCGTGCGTGTGTGTGCGTGTGTTCGTGTGCGCGCGTGCGCGCGTGTGTGTTTATGTGTGCATGTGTGTGTGTGCGTGTGTGTATGTATGTGTGTGTATGTCTTCTGTAGTGTGTGTATGTGTGTGTGTATGTGTGTCTGTGTGCGTGCATGTATGTATTTGTGTATGTGTGTGTGTCTGTATATACTTGTTTTTGTATTTGTGTATGTATGTATATGTGTATGTATGTATGTATGTATGTGTGTTTATATGTGTATGTTTGTGTATATATATGTGTGTATATGAGTGTGTGTATGTGTGTGTATGTATGTGTATGTGTTTGTGTGTGTATGTGTGCGTGTGTGCGGGCGTTCGTGCGTGTGCGTATGTGCGCGCGTGTGTGTGCTTGTGTGTGTGCGTGTTTGCGTGCGCGTGCATGCGCGTGTGTGTGCGTGGGCGTACGTGCGTAGGCGTGTGTGTGTGCGGGTGCGTGTGCTCGTGCGTGTATGTATGTGTGCGTGTGTCTGTCTGTATGTATGTATGTGTGTGCATCTGTATATATGTGTGCATGTACATGCAGACATACCTACAGACAATGTATGTGTGCATGTATGTATGTCTGTATGTATGTGTACATGTGTGTATGTGTGTGTATGTATTTATGAGTTTGTTTGTGTATGTGTGCATGTATGTATGTGTGTATGTGTGTATGTCTGTATGTATGTATGTGTGTATGTCTGTATGTATGTGTGTATGTATGTATGTATGTATGTATGTGCCTAAATGTATATGTGTATGTATGTATGTCTGTGTGTATGTGTGTGTGAATGTATGTATGTGTGTATGTCTGTATGTATGTGTATATGTATGTATGTATGTGCGTATGTATGTGTGTGTATGTATGTATGCGTAAGCGTGCGTGTGTGTGTGCGTGTGTTCGTGTGCGCGCGTGCGCGCGTGTGTGTTTATGTGTGCATGTGTGTGTGTGCGTGTGTGTATCTATGTGTGTGTATGTGTTCTGTAGTGTGTGTATGTGTGTGTGTATGTGTGTCTGTGTGCGTGCATGTATGTATTTGTTTATGTGTGTGTGTCTGTATATACTTGTTTTTGTATTGTGTATGTATGTATGTGTGTATGTATGTATGTATGTATGTGTGTTTATATGTGTATGTTTGTGTATATGTATGTGTGTGTATGAGTGTGTGTATGTGTGTGTATGTATGTGTATGTGTTTGTGTGTGTATGTGTGGGTGTGTGCGGGCGTTCGTGCGTGTGCGTATGTGCGCGCGTGTGTGTGCTTGTGTGTGTGCGTGTTTGCGTGCGCGTGCATGCGCGTGTGTGTGCGTGCGCGTACGTGCGTAGGCGTGTGTGTGTGCGGGTGCGTGTGCTCGTGCGTGTATGTATGTGTGCGTGTGTCTGTCTGTATGTATGTATGTATGTGTGTGCATCTGTATATATGTGTGCATGTACATGCAGACATACCTACAGACAATGTATGTGTGCATGTATGTATGTCTGTATGTATGTGTACATGTGTGTATGTGTGTGTATGTATTTATGAGTTTGTTTGTGTATGTGTGCATGTATGTTTGTGTGTATGTGTGTATGTATGCGTGTGTATGAATGTATCTATGTGTGTAAATGTATGTATGTATGTATGTATGTTTGTATGTATGTTTGTATGTATGTATGTATGTATGTATGTACCTAATACCCATCTGATATCGCGAACTCTTTTAATGACTCATTCGGCATTGATTATCCTCAGTTGACAGCACCCCTCGAACACACTTGTTTACGATTACCACGTTCATTCTTCCTTTATCCGACGTCACCCGAGGAAGTGTTCACCGTTATCAATAGTATTAGGAATACAAGCGCTTGTCTCGATAAGTTCCTTGCTGCCGACAAGAAACTGATAGCCTATTTAATCTGTGATGCATTATGTAATATTATAATTTTGTATTTGGAACTGGGTTCTTCACAACATCTCTGAAAAAGCAAAAATAATTCCCGTTTTTAAAAAAGGCGACAAGTGTTTAATCTCTAATTAGAGGCCTATAACAATTGTTTCATTCCTAAGTAAGGTCATAGAAAAGCTTTTTGCGGGACGTTTACGGTGTTATCTAGACAAGTTTCACATTCTTTCTAACAAACAGTTCGGTTTCAGGCCCGGTTACTCAACTGAACTCGCCATGATATCGCTAACACAGGAAATTAAATATCCTATTGACAGCGGTAGTGTTGTTGGAGGCGTTTTTCTTGACCTTTCAAAAGCATTTAATTCTTTTTCGCACGACATTTTATTTCAGAAACTAGAATCAATTGGTATATCTGGCGTCCCACTAGAACTTATTCGTAACTATCTGCGTGATCGAGAACAGGTGGTATAAGTCTCCGGTACCTTTTCCAACCCTAAAACCATAAACATCGGTGTTCCAAAGGGTTCAATTTTGGGCCCGCTTTTATTTTTAATTTATATAAACGATCTTCCTCAATGTCTAGCACATTCGTCCTGTATATTCTATGCGGACGATACCACTATATTAGCTACAGATAAAGACGTTGACTCGATGTTGTTTAAACAAAATACCGACCTGATGAATATCGTTAAATGGTTCAATAAGAATAAATTAAACATAAATGCCAAAAAGTCAAATTTCGTTGTATTTTCGTCACCTGATCAAATTATACCTATGAACCCCTCTGTCTTCGTAAGCGATATTCAAATTCATTCTACCTCTAGTACAATGTTTCTCGGGGTCAAATTAGATGAACATTTAAAGCTTAATTCACATGTTTTAGAGCTTACGCGGAAAGCCACATATGCCATTCGAATATTTCTAAAAGTTTGCCCGTTCTTTCGTTTTGAAATAATGTTTTCACTTTTCTATGCTTTCTTTCACAGCAACATAATCTATTGCATTTCATCATGGCGAAATACGTATGCCACTTATTTATCAGCCATCCAACACCTTCAAAACGAAGCATTGAGAATAATAACGTTCAGTGGCTTCATGTCCAATGCATCATCCTTACTCTGTTCGCAAGGATTTTTATCAGTTCAGAAGCTGGCCAAATATTTTCTCCGCATTCTTAATTACAATCATGTGAATGAAAAACTTCCGATTCTGTTACTAGACTCAAGTCAGTTTACTCAGGCGTCATCGACTCGATTTGCAAAGGCAAACCTTCCTTTTAGCCAAACCTGGGACTAATTGAGGCAAGTTTACCACAAAATTTTCATCTGTTTCCTTCTGGAATTCCTTACCTTTGCAGATCAAAAATAGATCCCTCGAAATGTTTAAAAAAGGCTTGCGTTCGCACCTATTAAATTCGTAATGCATGATATTATATGATTTGAATGTTTTTGCATTTTTCTGTTAGTTTTTTGTGCTCATCGGTACACCTTGTATAACTTATGTTCGCTATTTCGTGTTTATCTGTACATTTTGTATATCTTAATTTTTCTATCTTTACCGTAATAATGCTTGATATAATGCAAAGTGAGTGTTATAGCATTTTTGTGTTAGTCTTTGCATGCTTAGCTGTACATTTTTTATAACTTAAGTTCGCAATTTCGTGCTTATCTGTACATTTTGTATACCTTAAATTTTCTTTCCTTAACACTCTTTACTATTGCGTTGTATCTCTCATGTATAATTTTATAGGAGGTCTCACTCACAGTCTCGCGACTTCGAGACCTCCTTCTTTATTTGTACATAACACATGCACTTGTATCACTTGCATTTCGATTCTGAAAATAAATAAAAATAAAAGTATGTATGTATGTATGTATGGGTGTGTATGTATGTGTGTGTATGTGTGTGCATGTATGTTTATGTTTATTTATGTGTGTATGTATGTGTGTATGAGAGTGTGAATGTATGTATATGTGTATGTATGTGTATGTATGTATATGCGTATATGTGTGTAGGTGTGTGCGTATGTATTTGTTTGTGTCTATGTGTGTATGTATGTATGTATGTGTGTGCATGTATGCATGTATGTGTGTGAGTATATGTGTGTGTGTCTGTGTATATGTGTAAATGTATCTGTATGCATATGTATGTGTGTGTGTAGGTGTATGAATGTGTGTGTGCGTGTATGTACGTGTGTGTGTGCGTGTGTGTGTGCGTGCGTGCGTGTGCATGCGTGCGTGCGCGCGTTTGCATGTGTGTGCGCGCGCGTGTGCGTGTGTGTGTGCGTGTGTGTGTGCGTGTGCGTATGTGCGCGTGTGCATGTGCGCGTGTGCGTGTTTGTGTGTGTGCGTGCGTGCGTGTGCATGTGTGTGTGTGCGTGCGTGCATACGTGTGCAAGTGTGTGTGCACGCGTGTGTGCGTGTGCGTGTGCAGGCGTGCGTGTGCGTGTGTATGTATATGTGTGTGTATGTATGTGTATGCGTTTGTGTGTGTATGTGTGTGTATGTGTATGTATGTATGTATGTATGTGTTGTATGTATGTATGTATGTATGTATGTATGTATGTATGTATGTATGTGTGTGTATGTGTGTATGTGCGTATGTATGTATGTATGTATGTGTGTATGTATGTATGTATGTGTGTATGTCTGCATGTATGTGTGAATGTCTGTAGGTATAAATGTATGTGTCTGCCTGTGTCTATGTGTGTATGTCTGTATGTATATGTGTATGTATGTCTGTCTGTATGTATGTATGTATGTGTGTGTATGTGTGTGTATGTTAGAGTGTATGTGTGTGTATGTGTGTGGGTATGTGTGTGGGTATGTGTGTGTGTGTATGTATGAGTGTATGGGTGCGTGCGTGTGTTTCTGTATATATTGACGCAAGGCAAACGCAGTATTCAAACTACTCGCGCTAGTTCGTGCGCCCCTCAAGAGATCAGCGGCTTGATGGTCAAACAAGAAAAGGCCGTGACGGCGCGCGCCTCCTCAGCGCGGGATTTTGATAAAAAAGAAGTCGTGCACCGCTCGAGGGTTTCTCGGAGATTTATCTCCCTTTTGCTGATCGCCTGTTAGAGACGCCGCTCCGTTTTCCTTTACTTTTCGGGCACAAGTTCGCCCCAATAAACAGTTATTCGTACACCATTTGGATTGTACGTAACAATTTTGGTGTAGGAGCCGGGTAATGATCCCAAACCCAGTTGGACTTCGAAAAAGCAGCCCGGAACCATGAGCAGTTGAACCAACTGTGCTCACGCCAGTTCATCAGCGCTCCAGTCGTCGTCTACGTGGTGAGCCGCCGGAATTTCCCCTGCCACCAGAGCCCAGAGTGTCTCCAGCTGTCTCCGGTGAGAGTACCGAAATGTCGTCTCCAACCGCTGCCGCACACGTCGTTTCGTCTCCAGTCGCTGCCACGATTGTCGGTGTCGATGAGCCACGCACACCCGACCCGTTTCATAGCGATCCTCATGAAAACGCCGAGGATTGGCTGGAAGGTTTCGAACGCTTCGCCAACTGCAACGGATGGACCAAAAAACGGAAGCTCCGCCGAGTTTATTTCACATTGCAGGACGGCGCACGAACGTGGTTCGAAAACCATGATGGTACCGTTAGATCGTGGGATGATTTCCGACGGGAGCTACTGGCCACATACCCGAGTACAGACCGCAAGGAAAGAGCTGAAGCTGCCTTGCAAGCAAGAAACCAGCGCAACAATGAAAGCGTCGCAATGTAAGTAGAAGACATGTGCCGGTTATTCCGCCAGTCTGATCAAAATATGAGCGAGGACAAGAAACTTCGGCGCCTGATGCGTGGGGTGAAGCGGTAGATTTTTGCTGGTTTGCTCCGATATCCACCGCGGAACGTCACTAAATTTCGCACCGAGGTGACAGCGGTTGTCGCACCGAGGCGACAGCTGCAACAGCGAGCGAGGCACTACAATCGAGATGTTAACGTCGAATCCGTAGACGCGGCGTCAGCAGTCTTCGGGAATGGCATCGACGAATTACGAGAGCTCATTCAATGGGTGGTTCGAGAAGAGCTCCAGAACCTAAACGGCAACCCCTCAATGGTCTCGTCATTAGCGGAAGTTGTTCGGGAGGAGGTGAGACAGGCAGTCCATGAGCAGCAGCCACAAGCCCAGCCTGTTCAAGCGTCGGTTCCGATGCAGCCCGCAGTATCGTACGCCGAGGTACTGAGAAGCGCCCCTGTACCTCATTTCGTCGCCCCGGGCTTCCTTTCGCCGCCCCTGGACCTTATTTCGCCGCAGCAGGCACGCATCTGCCGAAATCTCGATTTACGTCGTCCCCAGCCGAGACTAGGATCCGAAAAGCTGATATATGGCGCACTCCTGATCGCATTCAGCTTTGTTATCACTGCGGTGAAGCTGGCCATCTTTACCGAATGTGTGAATATCGCCGAGCTGGACTTCGGGGTTTTCCCGTAAACGCTGCCTGTCCACGGATTGGGGAGCGACGTTTTGAAAGCGAGGAGTACTTGTCAACGCGTCAAGGTGCTCACTCCTCGCAGCAGCATCAGTCTCGGTCGACAGCAACACTGAGGTATCGGTCACCAAGTCCGCGCCCATCTTTAAACTCTCCGAGGCGACTTCCCCAAAGCCCGCTTCGGGAAAACTAGAATCCGCGACCTGGGAGGTAAGGCCGCTGCTGACGCAAGAAAACAACCTCCAGTGCCGATTTCAAAATGTGATGATGGACACGAGACTACGTGCGGAAACGGTAAACGTCGCTTCTGATTTGTCGGTAATTATAGACGGCTACGAAACGAATGCTTTGATAGACACAGGCGCAGACTATTCCATCATGAGCAGGGGACTTGCCAGAATGCTGAAAAAAGTGCTGACCCCTTGGATAGGACCACAAGTGCGAACCACCGGGGGACACCTTATTGATCCGGCAGGCATGTGTACCTCTAGAGTCGGGATACGCGGCTTCACCAACGTCGCCAGCTTCATTGTCCTGCCGGAGTGTTCAAGAGGTGTAATTATCGAAATGAACTTTTTGCAGGCCAATGGCGCAATGATAAACTTGCAGGAAACGTGCGTCTCGTTCTCGACGAAACACGCCATCGCGACATTCGAGAGTGAAAAACGATTAAATGCACTCCAGATTGCAGGTGATGATGTAACAGTACCTGCAAGATCCATCATCGTTGTCACCATAAAAAGCAATGTGTACAACGACTATGAAGGAATGGCAGAAAGCAATACTGGGCTTTTACTCGAGAAAGGGATCTGTGCGGCAAGAGGTATTGTACGATTGCGTGATAGGTGTACGAGTGTCTTCCTGACAAACTTCCGAAATGAGGTGCAGCACCTTGCGAAGGGAACTGTTGTTGGTCACTTGCACGATTACGTTCCGATTACGGATTTGAATTCTTCCGAGACTGCACCACTGCACCCTGACAGTATATATTCCATACTCGCATCTATCCACATCGAAGCAGCCCTATCACCGAACCAGAAACAAAAAATAGAGAGCCTTATACGGGAGTACGCCTGATGTTTTTTCACGTCATCGAAAGTGCAAAGAACATCTATCATCAAACACCGCATCATAATCGATAAATCTGGCAGACCTATTTGCCAGCACCCGTACCGAGGGTCACCAAAAGAGAGAGCAGTCATCAGAGGCCAAGTTGAACAAATGCTCAGGGACGACGTAATTCAACCGCCGGCCAGCCCACGGGCCTCACCTGTAGTACTGGTAAAGAAAAAGAACCAATCCTTGCTCTTCTGCGTTGATTATCGAAAATTGAACGTCGTCACAAAGCGGGATGTCTATCACCTTCCAAGGATCGATGACACTCTTGACAGACTACGAGACGCAAAATTCTTCTGCTCTCTAGACCTCAAGAGCGGATACTGACAGATAGAGGTGGACGAACGAGATCGCGAAAAAACTGCTTTCGTGACCCCAGATGGGTTTCGTGACCCCATTTGGCCTGTGTTCCGCACCCGCCACATTTCAGCAGATGATGGATACTGTGCTGTCCGGGTTAAAATGAAAGTCCTGCCTTGTTTATCTCGATGACGTCGTGATCTTTTCGGCCACCTTCGATCAGCATGCGGAACGACTACGGACTGTGCTCGAAGCGAATTGTTCAGCAGGGCTGACGATAAAACTCCAAAAGTGCCATTTTGGTTTTCATGAACTGCTTTTCCTCGGTCATGTGGTTAGCTTTGAAGGCATTCAACCTGACCCCGAAAAGACAGCAGCTGTAGAAAAGTTTCCTAGACTGACAGATAGAAGGGCTGTGAGACGATTCTTAGGACTTTGTGCCTATTACAGAAGATTCATCAAAGATTTTTCGAAGATTGCGGAGCCACTAACCCGACTGACAAAGAAGACACGCCATTAACTCGGACAAGTGAGCAAGAAGAGGCGTTCAATGAGCTACGACAGCGACTCGTACACCACGCCGTCCTGGCACATTTCCACGAAGAAGCCAAAACAGAGATTCACACGGACGCAAGCAATTTGGGACTAGGCGCCTTCCTTGTGCAGCTGCAAAACGGAGAGGAAGAGTGGTCGCATATGCTAGTCGCACTCTTTCGAGAGCTGAAATAAATTATTCGGCGACGGAAAAAGAATGTCTGGCGGTAATATGGGCCATACAGAAATTCCGACCGTACTTATATGGCAAACCATTTCGAGTAGCAAGCGACCATCACTCGTTATGCTGGCTCGCAGGCCTAAAGGACCCTTCTGGGCGACTTGCTAGATGGAGCCTCAGGTTGCAAGAATACGACATAACAGTCGTATACTAGTCGGGTCGCAAGCACAGTGATGCTGATTGCCTGTCACGCGCACCAATGGAATCTGCACCTGTGGAAGATGAAGACGACTTTCCGTTTCTTGGGGCCGTCAGCACCGGAGACATGACTGCATATCAGCGATCTTACGCGAAGTTGCTTAAACCGATCAAGCATCTGGAAGGGCAACCCATGCAAGTTCTTCGAGTTTTCGTCCGGGGATTGTGCTCGTACCTGATGAGAAACAACGTTTTATACAAGAGAAACTTCGATCACAGCAGGGAGAAATTCCTACTCGTCGCTCCTTCGGCCTTGCGATCCGAAATCCTGGAAGCCTGACATGATGACCCCGCAGCAGGACACCTCGGAGTGAGTAGAACATTGGCTCGCATCCGCACCAAGTACTACTGGCCAAAGTTACTGGATGCTGTTCAACATTATGTAAGGACATGTAGAGATGCCAGAGACGCAAAACGCCTCCAATGAAACCTGCAGGATTTCTCCAACCAATCGAACCACCTGAGTCTCCGTTTGAACAAGTAGAAATGGATCTACTTGGTCCATTTCCTACGTCATCAATGGGCAACCGAGGATAGTAGTGGCGACAGACTACTTAACCCGGTATGCCAAGACAGCCTCTCTCACCAGGGGCACGGCTATAGAAGTAGCTGAATTTTTCGTTACTAACATTGTACTACGGCATGGTGCCCCAAAGGTGGTTATCACGGATCGAGGAACTGCATTCACAGCCAATCTGACGTAGTCCATTATGAAACTTACCCGCACATGTCTTAGAAAAACAACGGCTTACCACCCAAACGAATGGGCTAACCGAGCGACTCAACAGAACTCGAAACGATATGTTGTCCGTTTACGTTGACTTGGAGCACCGTATGTGGGACAAGATACTGCCGTACGCCACTTTCGCTTACAATACTGCTGTGCATGAGACTACTAAAGTGACGCAATTCCAGCTAGTCTATGGTCGAGTAGTTACCATACCATTAGATTCAATGCTGCCTGTAGGCGACAATACAGAGCACAAGCCTGACATCAGCGAAGTCATTCAGCGAGCCGAAGAAGCACGGCAGTTGGCACGACATCACATAAAACAACAACAATGCGTGGATGCAAACCATTACAACCTTCGTTGGAGAGGAGTCGACTACGCACCAGGCGACCTAGTTTGGAATTGGACTCCCGTGCGGACGCCTGGCCTTTCCGAAAAGCTCATGCGCCGCTACTTCGGCCCTTACCGAGTCCTTCGTCGTGTCAGCTCCTTGAACTACGAGGTGTCACCGGAAGGACAAGTGAGCTCATCAAGATGCCGAAGCAGCACATAAATCGTGCATGTAGCCAGAATGAAGCCATACTATGACAGGCAATGAACATTGAACTATACACAGCCGATTATGAGGAATACCTATTTCTCCAACGGAAACCACGCATTCCGACCATCTCAGCAACATTGTTTTTTACGCATCGGGACGATGCGTTTTTGGAGGAGAGATAATGACTCAAGGCAAACGCAGTATTCAAACTACGCGTGCTAGTTCGTGCGCCCCCCAAGAGATGAGCGGGTTAAGGATCAAACAGAAAAGGCCGTGACGGCGCGTGCCTCTTCAGCACGGGATTTTGATAAAAAGAAGTGGTGCACCGCTCGAGGGTTTCTCGGAGATTGAAAACTGCATTTGCTATGGGTACCAGGCCACCACGGACTATATTTGAACGACATGGCGGACTCTTTAGCAGCAGTATCCCAGGGTGGGCCCACCATCCCAGTTTTGCCAGATACGGCTTACGTAACAGCGCTAAGGTTCCGAAATGCTTGCCTGCAATGGAGAAAAGGTAATTTAGATAAATTCAAATATTTCGAGCATTTGAGCTATTGCTGGAATAAACAATGGTGTGTATCTCGCCAGTTAGAGGTCACTTATACCAGATTGCGCTGTGCAGTTCCACAACTAAATTATTACCTTAACAAAGCTCGGCTCAAGGCGTCACCGCTATGCATTTGGTGCAACGAAATTGAAACATTGACATTTCTTTTTATTCTGTCGTCGTTATTCTTATCAGAGAAAAAGATTTTTAGTAGCCCCATTACAAAAGCTAGGAATACAAGTAAATCTACCAGTAATTTTATCACTTGGCGGAACTTCATTTGGTTACTGCCACGGGGATGTATGCTTCACTGTGTTTGATTACATCAACGCAACTAAAAGATTACCGTGATAGGGAACCCCTACCTTTTCAGATCTTTAGTTTATAA
>CM023454.1:167965563-167990563 GCA_013339765.2 Haemaphysalis longicornis | reverse complement strand
TAGTGGCAATCTACCTGTCATAATTTGAGAGTGCTTGCCGAATGTGCTCCACCCCATTCTTATTCTTCTAGTTACTTCAATCTCGTGGTTCGGCTCTGCGGTTATTACCTGCCCTAAGTAGACATAGTCTTTTACAACTTCAAGTGCACTATTACCTATCTCGAAGCGCTGCTCTTTGCCGAGGTTGTTGTACATTACTTTCGTTTTCTGCAGATTAATTTTAAGACCCACTTTTCTGCTCTCCTTGTCTAACTCCGTAATCATGAGTTGCAATTCGTCCCCCGAGTTACTCAGCAATGCAATGTCATCGGCGAAGCGCAGGTTACTAAGGTATTCTCCATTGACTCTTATCCCTAACTGTTCCCATTCTAGGCTTCTGAAAACCTCCTGTAAGCACGCGGTAAATAGCATTGGGGAAATTGTGTCCCCTGCCTTACACCCTTCTTGATTGGTATTCTGTTGCTTTCTCTATGAAGCACTATGGTAGCAGTTGATGCCCCTGTAGATTTCTTCCAGAAGTTTTATATATACTTCTCTACGCCCTGATTCCGCAGTGTTTGCATGACGGCTGATATTTCTACTGAATCAAACGCCTTCTCAGTAATCTATGAAGGCTATGTATAGTGGTTGGTTATACTCTGAGCATTTCTTCCTCCATTACCTGATTGAATAGTATGAATGTGGTTCAATTGTTGAGTAGTCCTGTTCGAAATCCTGCTTGTTCCTTTGGTTGATTGAATTCTAATGTTTTCTTTACTCTGTTAGCAATTACCTTTGTAAATAGCTTGTATACTACAGAGAGCAAGCTGATCGGCCTGTAATTCTTCAAGTCCTTGTCATCTCCTTTCTTATGTATTAAGATGATGTTAGCGTTCTTCCAAGACTCTGGTACTCTTCCCGCCAGGAGACACCTCGTAAACAGGGTGGCTAGTTTTTCTAACACAATGTGTATGTGTCTGTATATATGTGCATGTACGTATGTTTGTTTTTATGTGTGCAGGTATGTATGTGTGTATGTGTTTGTGTATGTGCGTATGTATGTGTGGTGCATGTGTGTATGTATGTGTTTGTGTATTTATATGTGTGTGTATTTGTGTATGTGGGTATATATGTGTGTATATGTGTATATGTGTGTGTATGTGTATATCTGTGCAGGTATGTGTGCGCGTATTTGTATGAATGTATGTATGTATGTATCTATGTATGTGTTTGTGGTACTGTGTATGTGTGTGTATGTCTTTGTGTGTATGTATGTATGTGTGTATGTGCGAATGTATGTGTGTATGTGTGTGTATGTACGTGTGTATGTCTGTATGTATGTATGTATGTATGTATGTATGTATGTGTGTATGTCTCTGTCTATGTGTGCTAATTTATTTTTGCGTGTATGTGCGTGTGTATGTATGTATGTGTGTACATGTGCGCATGTATGTATGTGCGTGTATGTATGTACGTATGTAAGTATGTGCGTGCGTGTGCGCGTGCGCATACGCACGAGTGCGTTTGTGTGTGTGTGTACGCGCGCGCTTGCGTGTGTGTGCGCGCGCGCGCGTGCGTGTGTTTGTATGGTGTGTATGTGTTCTGTATGTGTGTGTGTATTTGTGTACATGTATGTATGTGTGTATGTATGTATTTGTGTATGTGTGTGTATGTACATGTTTATGTGTATGTATGTATGTGTGTTTATGTGTATATGTTTGTGTATATATGTGTGTATGTGTGTATATGTATGCGTGTGTCTATGTGTATGTATGCGTATGTGTGTGTGTATGTATGTGTGTGTGCGTGTGTGTGCGCGCGTGTGTGTGTGCGTGTGCGTATGTGTGCGTGTGTGAGTGCGCGTGCGTGTGCATGCATGTGCGTGTGTGTGCCTGCGCGTACGTGCGTATGCATGTGCTTGTGCATGTGCGTGTACGTATATGTGTGTATGTGTCTGTATAAATGTGTGCGTATGTCTGTCAGTGTGTATGTGTGTCTGCGTCTGTATTTATGTGTGCATGTATGTCTGTATGTATGTGCGCATGTATGTCTTTATGTATGTGTACATGTAAGTATGTCTGTATGTGTGTGTATGTATGTATGTGTGTATGTGCGTTTGTGTATGTGTTCATGTACATAAACACACGCACACAAACATACATACACACACACATACATACACATACACACACATACATACTTATGCAGATACGTTTACATAATACACAGACACACACACATACACACACACATACACACACATACATACACACACAGATATACATACATACATACACACACACATACGCACATACATACATACATACACACACATACACACACATACACATACATACATATGCACACACACAAAGATACACAGAAGCACACATACATACATACATACATACATACATACGTACATACATACATACTAACATACATACATATACGCATACACACATACACACGTACGCACACATAAATACACAAACGCATACATACATACATACATTTACCTACACATACATACACACACATTTATATACATACACAAATGCATACATACACACATACATGCACACATGTATGTATGTATGGAACGCTTCTAAGCTAAAGAAGTTTAAAGAACCTCGTGTATGGATTGAGGAAGACTTCTCGCGACGATTACAAGTTGTCAGAAAAAAACTGCGAGACTTTGCTCGGAAGAACCGCACCCAAGATCAGAAGTACTGAGTTGTCTTTGATAAACTTCTTCTCGGAAACAAGTGTTATTCATTAGACTCAGCAAAAATGAGATAGTCTGTCTTCCAAGGAACGAAGAAGCTACATCAAGCATGCCACTTTCACACAGAGTGGCTAATCCAGAAGGGGAAGGATACTATTGGTGACTGACATGAAACCGTTAAGGCAGCAAAGAATTTATCAATTTTAGTGTGCAATTTTCGTAGTGTTCTCCCAAAGCAAGATCAGTTATGTGTTTTTGTAGAATCATGTTCGGCAGACATTGTTCTGGGCACAGAGACATGGTTGACTCCCGACATTAACAATACCGAACTGTCACTCTCTAAAGCATTTACGATATTCAGGAGAGACCGAGTGGCCGCACGCGGTGGTGGAGTGGTAGTGGCCGTAAAAAATACGTTTCGTGCACGCGTTGTTCCGACGAGTTTCGATATAGAAATTTTGTGGGTTCTGATTGAGATGTGCCGTTCTGTAACTTTTGCCGTCGGGGTGTGTTACCGCCCACTTGATTACCCTCAAGAGTTCATGGAAAATTTAAATGATTCTTTAAGCGCTATCCAGGACGAATACCCAGCATCACCAATTATTCTAGGTGGTGCTTTTAATTGCCCTGCGGTCGATTGGCACTCATACACACCCCTGGGTGGTACAGAAGAACGAATGCAAGCAGCTTTTAGATGTGCTTTCTTTTTTGATTTGCAACAAATAATTTGTGAATGCACACGTGGCGATGCCATTTTGGATCTGGTAATAACTACCAAGCCGGGAAAAATGACTGTCCGTGTTTTGGAATCTATTAGTGATCACAATGTTCTCCACTGTGAATATGCTTTAAAAACAACAAACCTGGGCAGCCAAAGAAACTATCTACAGTTACGCACGCGCAAATGTTGATCTTATCCTCCAAGAGTTGTCATCCTTTTGCTTTGAATTTTTGTGCACAATGCGTAACCGCAATGTTAATGATAACTGGATCTGTATCAAAAACAAACTAGTCAAACTGAAGCATAAGCACATCCCCAAGGTCGAAATCGTTTCATCAGCTCAAAGCGCATGGTTCCCCTCACACGTAAAAAGAGCATAAATAAGAAGAAACGCTCGTACTCAAAAGCCAAGTCCTCTAACTCGGAGGGTGATTGGGAACGCTATCGCGAAGCATCAAAAACTGCAAATCTTCAATTCAAGATTCCAAAGGAAAATTTTATAATAATGATATTGTCAGCATGTTAAGAAATATTACAAAAAATTCTGGAATTTAATCAATTCCAAACGGAACTCACAAGTTAGTGTAGATAGAGTCAAAAAAGGCGAATTACTTTCACCATCCGGGTTCCGACCGAACCTAACTTTTTTTTTAGCTCTGTTCTCACCGATGAAGCCCACACTCACTTGAACTTCAACCAGCTTCTATTTTCACATTTATGAGTGGCATTATCATCACACTGGAAGGAATTGAATGTGCCATTGATCGACTTTCAAATAATTCCGCCCCAGGACCCGATGGCATTTGTCCAAAACTGCTCGAAATGACTAAACCAATTATATCTTGTATCTTAGCCGCCATTTTTCAACAGTCACTCGACACCGGTATCATACCGGATACTGTGCGTATGTGCGTTTGTATGCATGTTTGTGTGTATGTATGTGTGTGTATATGTGTATGCGTGTATGTGTGTGTATACATGTATGTGTTATGCATGTATGTATATGTCAGCATGTGTGTATTTGTAGGTATGTATGTATTTGTTTGTGTATGTTTGTATATGTGTGTATGTATGTGTGTATGTATGTGTGTACGAGTGTATGTATGTAGTGTATGTAGTATGTATGCAGTATGTTTGTGTGTATTTATGTGTGTAGGTGTGTAGGTATGTATGTGTGTGTGTATAAGTGTGTGTATATATTTTTGTGTATGTATATGTATGTATGTATATATATATACTGTAGTGGAGCATACGCACCTAACGCGTATGCGCCTTCAAGAAGACGAACGAAAGAACCCGTGCTCTGATTGCGCGAGAACCTGTGCCGCCTTTGCCAGACTTGCCGTTCGCCCATTTTCCGTCGCGACCTCGTTGCGACTCCTCTGTTCGAATAAACATCATCGCATTTGGTGGAGGCTGCTGAGATCCCTAAGCAGACCTGGAGCTCCGCTCTCGCAAGTTGGCCGAAAGACTACCGCTACAACATGACTGACGCAGTCGCCAACCAGCCCATCCCAGCACAGCCAGCACCATCGGCTGCCCCGTCGACCTGCCCCGGTGCTACCCGTCAGCGGGACCCACCAATCTTCAGCGGCAGTGGTGAGCAAGACGTCGAAGACTGGCTCTCCTTGTACGAACGCGTGAAGTGCCAGCAACAAATGGGACAACGACTCTAAGCTTGCCTATGTCATCTTTTACTTGGCTGACGTCGCCAAGCTATGGTTCACCAACCGCGAAACCGCCATCGCCAGCTGGTCCACCTTCAAGACCCTCGTGACCGAAGCGTTCGGCCGACCAGAGGTCCGCAAGCTCCGCGCTGACCAGCGTCTGCGCCACCGAGCCCAGCAACCTGGTGAGACCTTTACTAGCTATATTGAGGATGTGCTCGACCTCTGCAGGCGTGTTAACTCATCCATGCCTGAAGAAGAGAAAATTCGACATATTCTCAAAGGCATCGAGGATGGCGCATTCCAGATGTTGCTGGCGAAGAGCCCGACCACGGTGGCAGTCCTCGTAAGCCTGTGCCAGAGCTTCGATGAATTGCGTCGTCAGCGTTCCATCGCCCGACAGAGTGTTCCATCACCAGATTCGATCTCGGCCGTCGCACTCGCCAATGGCAACGTTCACCAAGGAACTCTGTCGAACCAGATTAAAGACTTCATCAGGGAGGAAGTCGCCCGACAGCTTTCCCTGCTGCCGCATAGTGACGCGCCCACGACAAGCCTCCCTTCGAATATGCAGCAGGCCATACGCACTGAAATTTGCAATGCACTCCCTACAGTTCCGGCCTCTTACCCGTGCACTTCGGTGCCATCTGATCTCTCAACTGCTGGCTACGCACCAACTGCGCCGCCTTCACCTCTCAGCTACGCAGCTGTGGTCGCGCGGCCCCCACCGCATCCAGTCGCCTTATCGGCTCCAACTCCTCCGGCAGCGCCACCGGTTTACAGGCCCTCACCTCGCTTTTTCCGTCAATCTAATGAGTGGCGCACCCATGACAACCGTCCTATCTGCTTCGCGTGTGGCATCGCTGGCCACATTGCACGCTACTGCCGCCGCCGTCCCACACCTGCGTACGCCTCCTTTGGAACTCCTACCTATGCGTCGCAGCAGGCCACCTCGTCTGCATACGAACAGAGGCACTCTGACTCGGATCGTCGCCCATCAACTTCTCGTTTCCCATCTCCTCGTCGCCGATCACCATCTCCTATGCGTCGTAGACCACCTCCTGAGGAGGGAAACTAATCAGTGCAGTTCCAGAGGCAAGAACTGCAACTTCTGCGCAATTATCAAGGCCTCCATTTTCGCCGCGAAATGTTGTTGATGTCGATGTTGAGGGAGTCGCCACATTAGCGTTAATTGATACCGGGGCCGCCGTTTCTGTGATGAACGCAAAATTTTGTAGGAAACTGAAGAAAGTGACCACATCTCTCTAGTGGCATGGTGCTGTCCACGGCTAGCGCGCAACGCATTCATCCCTCGGCTGTGTGTACGGCGCGCGTCGTCATCCGAAGACGTTTTGTACGTCGTACAGTTTTTTGTTCTACCATCTTGCTCTCATGACCTTATCCTGGGTTGGGATTTCTTATCACGTCATGAAGCTATCATCGATTGTTCCCGTGCCGAAGTGTCCCTTGTGCCAACATGTGAATTTCCACCACCCGACCGCTCTCCTCTGCTCTGCAAACTCATCGCTGATGACGACATCACCTTGCCTCCTGAAGCTTCGGTCCCTATTAGCCTTTCATGTGTGGCGCAACCTGACGCCACGGTGGTGTTTACGCCATCTCCGGTTTTTACTGAACGCAAGGGCATCGTTCTCCCATTTGCCGTTCTTACAATTGCGTCTGGTTTAACCGTAATGCTGGTTACCAACCACTGCAACTACCCCATTGGCTTACTTCGTGGTGAAACGTTAGGATATGTGCAACCTGTCGACCATATCGATGATATTATTCTTCCCGACGAAACGCCATGTCACATTGCCTGCAATCACTCATGCGTCTGAGCCATCAAGTTCGTCAGCCTTCGACAATGCTATTGACGCAGACCTTCCCCTCTCGCATCGCCGCCAACTTGTTGCTCTCCTTAACAAGTTTCGCTTCTTCTTTCGACTTTCAAGAAACCTGCTTTGGGCCGCACCACGACTATCACTCATACTATTGACACCGGCTCACATTCGCCTCTGCGACAGCGTCCTTACCGCGTTTCCGCCGAAGAGCGCCGCGTCATTACGGAGCAAGTAGATGACATGCTTAAACGTGGAGTCATACAGCCTTCTCAAAGCGCTTGGTCATCACCTGTGGTTCTGGTAAAGAAAAAAGATGGCACCGTTACGATTTTGCGTGGACTATCGCCGCTTAAACAAGATTACGAAAGAAAGATGTCTACCCGCTACCACGAATAGACGATGCTCTTGACTGTTTACAAGGCGCCGAGTACTTTACATCCTTGGATCTGCGTTCTGGGTATTGGCAGGTGCCAATGGCTGAATGTGATCGCCCTAAAACAGCCTTTGTAACGCCAGATGGCCTATATGAGTTCAAAGTCATGCCATTTGGGCTCTGCAACGCGCCTGCCACATTTGAAGCGCATGATCGATACCATCTTGCGTGCCCACAAGTGGAAAACTTGCTTGTGTTACCTGGACGACATCGTAGTCTTTTCATCTGATTTCCCGACACATCTTGCTCGCCTCCACGAGATTCTGACGTGTCTAACTTCTGCAGGCCTACAACTTAACTCCAAGAAGTGCCACTTCGCAGCACGAAAACTAACCATCTTGGGACATGTCATCACAAGAGACGGTGTTCTTCCGGATCCCGATAAGCTTCGAGCTGTCGCTGACTTTCCCGTTGCCCACATCACTGAAAGCCCTAAGAAGTTTCGTCGGTCTCTGCTCCTACTTTCGTCGCTTCGTGCGCAACTTCGCGTCCATCATCGCACCTCTCACGAGTCTGCTTTCCAACAGCAAAGGTATATCTGCATGGTCACCTGCATGTGACGACGCATTTCGCCAGCTGCGCCGCCTGCTGACCTCACCACCTATTCTTCGTCACTACGACCCTGCTGCTGCCACAGAAATTCACACCGATGCAAGTGGCATCGGTCTTGGTGCAGTTTTGGCACAACGGAAAGGCACCCAAGCTGAATACGTAGTCGCCTATGCAAGTCGCGCTCTCAAGAAGGCTGAATTGAATTACTCCGTGACAGAGAAGGAGTGTTTGGCCATAATCTGGGCGCTTGACGAAGTTTCGCCCGTACCTTTACGGCCGTCCTTTCGACGTGGTCACAGACCACCACGCTCTATGTTGGCTGTCCACCTTGAAAGACCCGTCCGGACGCCTGGGCCGTTGGGCACTTCGATTGCAAGGAATACGACATCCGTGTCGTATATCGTTCCGGTCGCAAGCATGCGGACTGCCGATGCACTTTCGCGATCGCCATTAACACCAGATGTGGCTTCTCTGTCACCCCCTTTTACCACCTTGTCACCACTCGACAGCACTGACATGCTTTCGGAGCAGCGTAAAGACCCATACCTTGCCTTGTTAGTCGACTACCTTACCGATCCGTCTGCTGTCCCTTCCACGAGAGCGCTACGCCGGCAAGCAGCCCACTTTTCCTTACGTAGACAACATTCTGTACCGCCGCAACTACATGCCTGGTGGTCGGAAGTGGCTCCTTGCTGTCCCAACTCATATGCGCTCTGACATCTGCATGAATTTCCATGCAGATCCCCAAAGTGCTCACGCAGGTGTCCTGAAAACCTACGAAACGGCTGCGCCAACGCTATTACTGGCGAGGAATGTATCGCTTTGTGCAGAAATACAGTTCAGTCTTGCACCACTTGCCAACAGAACAAGACACCTCCGCGGCACCTTACTGGCATGTTACAGCCGCTCCCGTGCCCGGCTCGCCCATTCGACCGCGTGGGTATAGACCTCTATGGCCCCCTCCCATATAGTAGCTCTGGAAACCGGTGGATTATTGTCGGAGTCGATCATCTGACACGCTACGCTGAGACTGCAGCTCTACCGGCAGCGACCGCCCACGAAGTTGCACTCTTCATTCTCCGCAGCTTCATTCTACGCCATGGTGCTCCGCGGGAATTACTCAGTGATAGGGGTCGAGTGTTCCTGTCGGAGGTCATCCAAGCTATCCTCGCTGAATGCAACATTATCCACCGGAAATCTACCGCATACCATCCACAGACAAATGGTCTTACTGAGCGGTTCAACCGCACACTTGGCGACATGCTGAGGATGTACACCTCCTCCGACCACACTAACTGGGACGCTGTATTGCCCTTTGTTACCTTCGCTTATAACACCGCGACGCAAGCGACTACCGGTTTTTCTCCGTTCTTTCTATTGTACGGCCGCGAACCTTCCCACCCCCTTGACACTATACTACCGTACCGCCCTGATGCATCTGAGTGCTCCCCGCTTTCGGAAGTCGCCAGATACGCTGAAGACTGCCGTCAGTTGGCTCGGTCTCTGACAAGTGAGGCTCAAGGTCTACAAAAGACTCGACACGACGACGCTCACCGCATAGCTCCTACATTTCGTGCTGGCTCCCTTGTGTGGCTTTGGGTGCCCCCGCACGTTCCTGGCCTATCTTCTAAACTTCTGGCCCGGTACCATGGTCCGTACCGTAGTCATTGACGCGACCTCCCCGGTGAATTACATCATCGAGCCGTTAACACAATCACCAGATTTGCGCCGTCGAGGACGCGAGACCGTACACGTCGACCGTCTCAAGCCCTACTACGACCCCCTCATTGTGCCTACTCCCTGAGTCGCCAGGATGGCTACCCTTCATCCCGGGGGTATTGTAGTGGAGCATACGCACCAACGCGTATGCGCCTTCAAAAGAGAACGAAGATTCCCGTGCTCTGATTGCGCGAGAACCTGTGCCGCCTTTGTCAGACTTGCCGTTCGCCCATTTTCCGTCGTCGACCTCGTTGCGACTCCTCTGTTCGAATAAACATCATCGCATTATATATATATAGAGAGAGATAGATATATATTATATATATATATGTGTGTATGTATGTGTGTAGGTATGTATCTGTGTAAGTACGTATGTGTTTATGTATGTGTTTGTATGTATGTGTGTGTATGTCTAATGTGTATGTATGTATGTATGTATTAGTGTGTATGCATGTGATGATGATTGATTTGTGGGGTTTAACGTCCAAAACCACTATTTGATTATGAGAGACACCGTTGTGGAGGGCTCCGGAAATTTTGACCACCTGGGGTTCTTTAACGTGCACCCAAATCTGAGTGCGTATGTATGTATGTATGTACGTATGTATGTATAAATATGTGTGTGTATAAGTGTGTGTATGTATGTAGTTGTGTGTGTGCGTATGTATGTGTATGTGTATATGTGTCTCTGTGTGTGTATGTATGTATGTGTGCATGTGTGTGTATGTTTGTGTGTATGTGTGTGTATGTATGTGTGTGGTTGTATGTGTGTATATGTGTGTTTGTATGTAAGTGTGTATGTATGTATATATATATATATATGTGTGTGTATGTATGTTTGAGTGTATGTGCGTGTCTGCGAGTATATGTATGGGTGTATGTATGCGTGTATGTGTGTATGTGTGTGTGCATGTATGTGTGTATGTATGTGTGGATGTGTGTGTATGTATGTATGTGTCTATGTATGTATGTATGTATGAATATATGTGTGTGTGTATTTGTGTGTGTATGTATGTATGTATGTATGTACCGGCTTCTCTGATTGGCTGCTGCGCGGGCTGTGCCTGGGGGCGCGGAGAATGAGTGTTTCTAAATCTCAATTGATTTATGTGTGCGGTTTATTGTCCTAATACCACCATATCAATATGAGAGACGCAGTAGTAGATGGCTCCAGAAATTTCGACCACCGGCGGTTTTTTAACGTGCACGCAAATCTGAGAACAAGGGCCTACTACATTTCCGCCTTCATCGGAAATGCAGCCACCGCTGCCCAAATTTGATCCCGCGACCTGCTGGTCAGCAGCCGAGTACCTTACCACTAGACCACTGTGGCGGGGCGAGTGTCTCTCAGTCACCTGGATAGTCGCCGTACGTGTCGGATCGTTGGTTTAGCATGGATGAAGCGGAGCGGCGGGGCGCGTTGAAGACTCTTGCACTCAGCTTCCTTTGCTCGAATCTCGTCATTGTTACCCGCACGCCTTCTGCATTCTCGAACGCGATCGGACGCATGGACGCATGCATGGACGGACGGGCACACGGATGGACGCTTTCTTCACTCATCGGCATTTGCTCCGTTCATATACTGTGAATTTTTTCTTGTTACTAGCTATCCAGCGCACCAAAGAGCCCGCGTGGCCCAACCGGTCTTTGCAGGTTGCCGTCACGCACTTAACGTTCTGTCTCCCCTCGTGCGTTTGCCTTCTCTCGGAGTCTAGTAACTTCCCCTAATGACCAGTGGTTATGCTGCCTACGCGCCCGACCCATGTTTATTTCTTCTTTTTAATTTCAACTACGATATCTATAACCGTGGTTTGTTCCTGACCCACTCTGCCCTCTTTTGTCTTTTAAGGCTACACCCATCAATGTCCTTTCCACCGCTCACTGCCTCGTCCTCAATTTAAGCTGAACCCTGTTTTCTAAGCCTGCAGGTTTCAGCTTTCTAGGTAAGTACTGGCAGGATGCTGCTGTTATATATCTTCCTCTTGAGGGTTACTGGCTGATTTCTATTCATGATTTCGGAATGATTGCCGAAGAATTCATCTCATCGTTATTCTTTCAGTTATTTCACTCTAATGGTTCGAATCCGTGGTTAGTACCTGCCCTAAGTAGATATATTCCTTTACAATTTCTAGGGTTTCTCCACCTACCGCAAAGTGCTGTTATCTGCCGAGAATGTTGCACATTACTTAAGTTTTGTGCATATTACTTTTAAGACCCAATTTTCTGCATTGCGTGACCAGTTCTGTAGTAATGAGTTGTATTTAGTCCCCTGAATGATTCATCAAGGCAGTGTCATCAGCGATTTTCAGGTTACTAAGATACTTTCCATTAACTCTTAATTCTGACTCTTCTCAATCTAGAGTCCTGAAAACTTTCTGCAAACACGTGGTGAATAGCATAAGAGAGATCACGTCTTCCTTCCTTACGCCATTCTTTATTGGGATTCTGTCACTTTATATATGGAAGACTAAGGATGTTGTGGATCTACTGTAGATTTCTTCTAGTATGTTTATGTAAGGTTCCTCGATGCCCTGATTTAGCAGTACCTGCAATATTGCTGATGTCTCCACTGAGTGAAACGCCTTTTGGAATCTATGAAGGCTACGTATATGAGTTGGTTGCATTCTGCACTTTTCTCTATTACCTGATTGATAGTAAGACTATGGTCTATTATAGTGCAGTTTACATCCTTCAAAACCAAGGAAGCCGTCCTTGCTAAGGGCCCCCCAGCTTAAACATACAGATTTTAGCATCGGGGAGGATTTCTCGCATCGGGTCCGGAACGCACGGAAGCACCTACTGGCTTTTGCTAAAGTAAAATCAGGTCCCTTCCTTTTACGGTAATAAGACCCTTTTTATGGGCTCCAAACGATACGTGTTTAACGAGGCAACTGAAAATGCAGAAGAAAGCTCGTAGCAGTTGCCTTCACGCCCCAGATCTTCTAATTGTCCGTCTTTGGTCCCAAAGCCAATCTTTCTTTTTCGGTCATTTTCACCAACATACGTAGCTATCTTTCCAAACGCGACCACGTGTCCGACCTTGTATCTTCATCTAATAGCAGCCTACTTATACTAACTGAAACGTGGTTGACCTCTGACGTCACCGACAGCGAAATTTTGACCGACTTGCCTCACTTTAATCTTTTTCGAAAAGATCGTCCCGGCACCCGGGGCGGCGGCGTCCTGATTGCTACTAACGCACAACTTTCATGCTCCCTTATAAACATTGATTCCGACCTAGAAATATTGTGGTTGCTTTTTCGTTCCGTACCACATTCCGTACTATTAGGTGTTTGTTATAGGCCTCCCAAAAGTAGCCCGGATTTCGCGCGCCAGCTTAATGGTATTTTAGCCGAACTTACGACAATACCCAAATGCTCACGTCCTCCTCCTGGGGGACTTCAATTTTCCTAACATTGATTGGTGTAATCTAACTTCATCAGCACCCAATGCTAAGGAGGCCAACGATTTCCTTGATGTTTGCCTCAACTTTAATCTCACTCAGTTGATAACACAACCTACACGTGTTTCTCGAGATACTGCTAACATTCTTGACCTAATCTTAACAACTGATCCTGAGAGCCTTTCTTCTATAACATATCTTGATGAAATAAGTGACCATAAGGTCATTCACGCTAATTTTACCTTCGTTCCTCAAATGCGCCAAGCCTGCACTAAAACTATTAGGTTATATGACAAGGGTAACTACGCGGCCATCACCCGAGAACTTGAAGTTTTTCTTCCGACGTTCCGTGATGGCTTCTGGGAGCGACCCATTAACGATAACTGGTTAATATTCAAAAACAAGTTAAACCAGCTAGCTGACCAATTTATCCCTTAAATAAGCTTTCGTCCCACCCGACAAAAACCTTGGTTTACTAAAACATTAAAAAGGCTTGAAAATAAGAAGAAACTCTCTTTCGGGCTGCGAAGAATAAAAACACTGATTCTGCATGGGAAAAATACAAGGTTGCCGAGAAAGCATATTCAAGTGAAGTGCGCAACGCCAAGTACTCATTTTTTCATACGAACTTCCGAAAATTCTTGCTGATTCACCGAAGCGTTTCTGGCAAATAATAAACCCTCCCAACACGCCCCCCATCACCCTTACTAATGATACTGGTCAAGAATTAAGTTGTTCAGAATGTGCCAATAATTCAATACCCGCCTTTTCGTCTGTGTTTACGAATGAATCTGACCCCTGTTGAAACAGAATTAGTCTCTGCTAATCTGCCTGAAATGCCACCCTTTAACATAGGTTTCAATGGTATCCTGTCTTTAATAGAAAAAATGAAACTGTCATCCTCGGCGGGTACCGACGAAATTACATCCAAGCTGTTAAAGAACACAAAGCACATATCAGCCGAGTTTTTGTTTTTGCTGTTTTCCCAGTCACTTTCCTCAGGTATTCTGCCTCTCGACTGGAAGTGTGGGAAGGTCATTCCGGTTCACAAGACAGGTAAAAGAGACTGCCCGTTAAGTTATCGCCCCATATCATTAACCAGTGTATGTTGCAAACTCATGGTACATTTCATATACACTAACATAATGCATTTTCTTAATTCTAACAATTTCTTCAATTGCTTTGAACACGGATTTGGAAAAGGCCGCTCATGCGAAACCCGACTAGGCCTTTTCCTTCACGACCTGCATGCTAACCTCGATGGTAACCTCCAAACTGATGCTATTTTTCTTGACTTCACTAAAGCTTTCGACAAAGTTCCACACCAGCGCCTACTAAAAAAACTTTCTCAAATAAATCTACCAGCTGAACTTCTTAATTGGATTGCTCAATTTCTGACTAACCGCTCTCAGTTTGTTTTCGTTAACAACGCCAAATCAAACTTGCGTCCTGTTAGGTCTGGAGTGCCACAGGGATCTGTCCTCGGCCCGCTTTTCTTCGTAATCTACATTAAAGACTTACCTAACAATTTATCCTGCAACCTTCGTATGTTTGCAGATGATTGTGTCATCTACCGCAAAATAACCAACACTTTTGATCAAGCAGCACTACAGAATGACCTAATGAAGTATTAAACTGGTGTGACCATTGGCTTATGACCCTTAATCCTAACAAATGCAAATTAGTTTCCTTCCACCGCCGCAAAAACCCACTCCAATTTTCCTATGAAATTGCTAACATGCCAGTCGAAACAGCCGTATCCTATAAGTATCTTGGTGTAACATTAACCCCTGATCTTTCCTGGCGAACGCATATCACTAACATGATTTCATCAGCCAACCGATCATTAGGATTCCTAAAACGTCACCTACGTCACTCACCGGATTACGTGCTTCTTTTGGCCTACCAGTTGCTAATCCGGTCCAAACTTGAATACGCATCACCCATCTGGAGCCCTCACCAAGTTTATCTGATCAACGCTATCGAAGCAGTGCAAAATCGCGCCGCTCGCTTCATTCATTCTTCTTATTCTTACGATGTCAGTGTTTCATCCCTTAAAAATGAATCCGGTCTATTAAGTCTTTCCCTTCGCCGCAGAATTGCTACGTTGTCACTGTACCACAAGTTGTATCACAGCTCACTCCACCAACCACCTTACATCGCTCCCGCCGCACGCATTTCTCCCCGCACTGGCCATCCACTTCAAGTCTTACGACCCCCATCTGGCACCTCAACATTTTCTGCATCCTTTCTCTGCCGCACCGCCAAAGAATGGAATGACCTTCCCCACGATATTGTTTCAATCACCTGTCCATCACGTTTTATTCAAAGTGTCTATGCATCTGCAATGTTAACTTGTGGCTTTTGTATCTATGTTTGTACAACCCACCCCTTATGTAACACCCCCCTGTGGGGTCTTTAAGGAAATAAAGTGAAAGTGAAAGTGAAAGTGAAAGTATTGTAGAGTAGCCTCTACAAAATTCTGCTTGGCACTTTGGTTGATTGAACTCTTATAATGTCCTATTGTTTTAGCTAATATTTTGTAAAGAGCTTGTAGAGAATGGACAGTAAGCTGATTGAGCTGTTATTTTCCAAGTCCCTGGTGTTTTACTTTTATTCGAGGGACCTGAATGAATGCACTGTGCTCAGCGATGAAGATCTCTCACAAAATGAGAAAGAACTCGGTCCCTTCACGCGTCTCCGAAGCTTCTCGATGAGCGAGAACAGCAAGTCCGTTACGCACAAGTGGCCCGTGCATGCCGTGGCTTCCACGACAACGCACGTTTCCACGAGTTAGCGGGACCGGTGCGACTCCATGCCCAGGTCTCGCGCTCAAAACATCTGAGATTCGCATGGCGAGAGCAGGTGAGCTTGCTACCCCTGACGCCTGCTTTCTTATAGTGTACTTGATTGACGACTTGATGCTAATTTTCCCAACACGCTTTGATTGTGATTGATTGTTGGAAGTAGCAGTTGCTGAGAATGGTGCTGGCACCCATATAAATTTAAGCTAATCAGAACGCGATATTTAAAACGGGAGCGTGTGTTGGGGGCTTTCTAACTGTAGCAGCCAGCCTAATACGATGTCTTGAATGCTCAGTAGATGATTCGATGATAAAATTTTCCTGATCCTTTTAAAGGCAACGTTGGAAGTACCAGTTGTTGAGCGTGCTGGGTTAGCCCCCCTCTAATCCAAAATAATCTAATTTGAACGCAGATTTGATGAACGGCAACCCTAAACCTAAAACATAAGCTAAATTGAATGTCAGATTTGAATGAAGGCACAATTTTTGGGCTTTGACGCCACGGTCGCGAGTATAACTCCCGGCTATGGTTGCCAAAGGCCAGTAGGAATTAAATGCAAAAGTGAATGTGTAGTTAGATTGGCTAGGTGCATGGTTAAATATATTTAATTAAAACGCGCGATAAGGTATTCTTTTAAAGGAAAAGAAGTGGTCTGGCCTTTTCACTGACGACCACCTGCCAGTAATGCACTCCCTCACCAGAGCAGAATTGGCCACCTGACCACAACCTCCCAAGAATAGAGCGATTAAAGTTAAACCAGCTAGCTGACCAATTTATCCCTTAAATAAGCTTTCGTCCCACCCGACAAAAACCTTGGTTTACTAAAACATTAAAAAGGCTTGAAAATAAGAAGAAACGCCTCTTTCGGGCTGCGAAGAATAAAAACACTGATTCTGCATGGGGAAAATACAAGGTTGCCGAGAAAGCATATTCAAGTGAAGTGCGCAACGCCAAGTACTCATTTTTCATACGGAACTTCCGAAAATTCTTGCTGATTCACCGAAGCGTTTCTGGCAAATAATAAACCCTCCCAACACCGCCCCCCATCACCCTTACTAATGATACTGGTCAAGAATTAAGTTGTTCAGAATGTGCCAATATACTCCAGTGGCTTCGCAGCCACTGGAGGCTTGGCCCTCAGCCTCCAGTTGCTGCGAAGCCACTGTCCAAGGTGACGGTCAGACCTGTGACGCAGCAGATGGTGCTAAAAATCTCTGGTTCCGGACATGCCAGCCATTGGAAATCTGAACGTGGTTACCTTCAACGCTAGAACGTTATCTAGTGAGACTAACTGTCCTATTGAAGGAATTAGAGGGTTTTCAATGAGATATAATAGGGTTAGGCGAAATTAGGAGGACACGTGAGGCCTATACAGGGCTGAAGAACGAACACATCCTATGTTGTCATGCATCAAATGACAGGAAAAAGTAGGGGTGGGGTATCATACACACAAGAATTATCGCTGGCAAGATAGAGAAATACTATAGTATCATTACGAGAGTGGCAAGTATGATAATTAAGTTTAAAAAACGTACCATAAGAGGTTGGTACAGGCCTACGCGCCAACATCGAGCCATGATGATCATTTTGTTAAACGCTTCTGTGAAGACGCACAGTCAGCCATTAGTAAAGTTACAATACACTAATCTGATGGGCGACTTCATGCAAAGTTGGCAGGAAACAGGCCGGAGATCATGCAGTGGGGGGTATATGGCATCGGCCGTAGAAATGCTAGAGTGGAGTTATCGGTAGAGCTCTAACAGCGTAATAACTTACGAATCTTGAACACCTTCATCAGAAAAACGAGCTAACCGTAAGCCAAGGTGGCAAAGTCCTGATGGCAAAACTAAAATAAAATAGACTTCATTCTGCGTGCACACCCAGGCACTGTAATGGGTGTAGAAGTAGTTGGCACGACCTGATTCAGTGACCATAGAATAGTAAGAACCTGTATTCACCAATATTTAAAAAAGCAAATACAGAAATGACACGCAAGAAGCAAATAATGAATCAGTAGTGAGAGCAAAAGTACAGGAATTCAAAGTTTCACTTCAGAATAGATTTGAGCACTAAACGAGGTAAGCGACGTTAGCGTTGACACAATGAACGTTAATATTACTACGTAGTATCATCAAAGAGCGTGCAATGGAATTTGGAAGTACGATAACTGGGCAGGACACTGGCAAGCTTCTACGGAGGCGAAAGATCCCATTTAGAGACGACAAACTATGAAAGACTAAAACACAACTGACAAAATAGAGCTAGTGCCCTATTGCAAAAACCAGCGCCACTGGGTACCAGCGTCCAGCGTCATGCCTAATTATAGGCCCAGTATCTCACTGGGTACTCGGTGAAAAATGGCTTCCCGGGGCTAAAACTTGGGTGCCCATTAACCACAAATAATGAAATAAGAAGTAAAATAAGTGATATTACGCACATTCACATTAAAAAATGAAACGTCAGGATTCGAAACCTCACACCTTCGAATCACAAACCTAACAATCTACCCAGTACGCCACGCCAGATCATGTTGCTTTTGTTGTAAAATGACTATTTGTCCTAAGAACAAGCCGTTCGACTTCATGTTACGAGTCGCACATTCAGGATCGACGCGACATAGCTTTCCAAATGACATTTGCGTCTTCATTCGACCTTGGCCAGCGGCTTCCGCGGATATTTGCAAGAGCACAAAGTTTTTCGAAGAATCCACATCTTAACTCTGAAAAATCTCACATTGACTGGAGAAGCAGCCGCAGATTGCCGTTTGTTGCTGCCGATACCATTTTTTTGTTACTGTTACTGCTACTTGCTACTGTTCAAAGTGTACAGATTATTTATAATCACTTTTTCGGTGCATATGTGCGCACACGATTGACTATTGAATATTTTCTCGCGGAAGTGACGATGTAGCAGTATAGAGCCCGCGTGCCAACGCGGTGCTTTGTCGCGCAATGACCGTTTGATGGCTAAAGAGCGCGCTTTCATAGGACAAGAGATGTGGACAATGATTGTGATTACCGACTGTACAAGGACCCTAAAGTTCCTCGCGCTAAGGCGGGTAAAAGCATATGTATGCGTATATATGTGTGTGTATGTTGTATGTATGTATGTATGTATGTATGTATGTATGTATGTATGTATGTATGTATGTATGCAAGTATGTATGTATGTGTGTGTATGTGCGTGTGTATGTATGTATGGTGTGTGCGTGTGCGTATGTATGTATGTGTATGTACATATGTGTATGTATGCGTGTACGTGTGTGTATGTATGTGTTTATGTATGTGTGTATGTATATGTATATGTGTGAATGTACGATGTATGTGTGGTAAGTGTGTATGTATTGTGTATTTTTGTATGTGTGTATGTCTGTATGTATGTGTGTATGTGTGTGTATGTGTGTATGTTTGTATGTATGTATGTGTGTTTACGTGAGTGTGTATGTGTGTGTATGTGTGCGTGTATGTGTGTTTATGTGTGTGTTTGTATGTGTGTATGTGTATGTGTGTATGTGTATGTGTGTGTATGTGTTGTATGTGTTTGTGTATGTGTGTGTATGTGTGCGTATGTATGTGTGTATGTGTTCTGTGTGCATATGAATGTATGTGTGTGTTTATGTGTGTCTATGTGCATGTATGTGTGTAAGTGTATATATATGTGTGTATGTATGTGTGTGTATGTATGTACGTGTGCGCATGTGTGTATGTATTTGTGTATATATGTATGTATGTGCTTGTGTTGTGCGTTTGTGTGTGCGTGTGTTCGTGTGCGCGCGTGCGCGTGTGCGTGTGTGTGTGCGTGTGTGTATGTATGTGTGTATATGTGTGTGTATATATGTGTGTGTATGTATTTGTGTGTGTGTGTGTGTATGTATGTACTTGTTTGTGTATTTGTGTATGTATGTGTGTGTATGTATGTATGTATGTATGTATGTGTGTGTCTATGTGAGTGTATGTATGTATGTGTGTGTAGGTGTGTGTGTATGTATGTGTATGTGTTTGTGTGTGTATGTGTGTGTGTGCGCGTGCGTGTATGTATGTGTGCGAGTATCTGTCTGTATGTATGTATGTATGTGCATCTGTATATATGTGTGCATATACATGCACACATACATACAGACAATGTATGTGCGCATGTATATATGTCTGTATGTATGTGTACTTGTGTGTATGTCTGTATGTGTATGTATGTATGTATGTGTGTGTATGTGTGTTTGTGTATGTGTGCATGTATGTTTTTGTGTATGTGTGGTTGTATGTATGTGTATGTATGTGTGTATATATGTATGTATGTCATCATCATCATCATCATCATCATCATCAGCCTGACTACGTCCTCTGCAGGACAAAGGCCTCTCCCATGTTCTGCCAGTTAACCCGATCCTGTGCTTGCTGCTGCCAATTTATACCCGCAAACTTCTTAATCTCATCTGCCCACCTAACCTTCTGTCTCCCCCCTAACCCGCTTTCCTTCTCTGGGAATCCAGTTAGTTACTCTTAATGACCAGCGGTTATCCTGTCTACGCGCTACATGCCCGGCCCATGTCCATTTCCTCTTCTTTATTTCAACTATGATATCCTTAACCCCCGTTTGTCTCCTAATCCACTCTGCTCTCTTCTTGTCTCTTAAGGTTACACCTACCATTTTTCTTTCCATTGCTCGCTGCGTCGTCCTCAATTTAAGCTGAACCCTCTTTGTAAGTCTCCAGGTTTCTGCTCCGTAGCTAAGTACCGGCAAGATACAGCTGTTATATACCTTCCTCTTGAGGGATAATGGCAATCTACCTGTATGTATATGTGTATGTGTGTGTAATTGTATGTATGTATGTTTTTGTGTATGTATGGATATGTATGTATGTATGTATTTATGTATGTATGTATGTATGTATGTATGTATGTAAGTACGTATGTGTGTATGTATGTATCTGATACCCATCCGATATCGCGAACTCTTTTAATGAATCATTGGGCATTGATATTCCTCAGTCGACAGCACCCCCTAGAACACACTTGTTCACGATTACCACATTCATTCTTCCTTTATCCGACCGCATTCATTCCACATTCATTCTTCCTTATCTGTATGTATGTATATGTGTGTGTGCATGGGTATGTGTATGTGTGTGTAAATGTGTGTGTGTATGTTATTGTGTATGTATGTGTTTATATGTGTGTGAATGTATGTGTGTATGTTCGTGTGTATGTATGTGTGTATGTGTGTATATGTGTGTGAATGTGTGTGTGTATGTATGCTTGTATGTGTGTGTGTGTATGTGTGTGAACGTATGTGTGTATGTGTGCTTGCGTGCGTGTCTGTATAAATGTGTGCATGTACGTATGTTTGTTTGTATGTGTGCATGTTGGTATGTTCTCTATGTCTGTCTGCATGTATGTGTGTCGCTATGCGTGTGTATGTATGTATGTGTGTATGTGTGTTTGTGTATGTGAGTATGTATGTGGGTGTGTATGTGTGTATGTTGTGTATGTATGTGTTTGTGTATTTATATATGTGTGTGTATGCAAGTGTGTGCCTGTGTTTGTGTGTAATGTATGCATGTATAAATGTATGTATGTATATATGTATTTATGTATGTGTGTATGTCTGTATGTATGTGTGTATGTGCGTATGTATGTATGTGTGCATGTGCGTATGTGTATGTATGTATGTATGTATGTATGTATGTATGTATGTATGTATGTATGTGTTTATGTGTGTGTATGTGTGTATGTGTGGGTATGTATGCGTGTTTACGTGTGTGTATGTGTGTATGTATGTGTGTATGTGTTTGTGTGTGTGTTTCTATGTATGTATGTATGTATGTATGTATGTCTGTATGTATGTATGTATGTATGTATGTATGTATGTATGTTATGTATGTATGTATGTATGTATGTATGTATGTATGTGTATGTGTTTGCGTGTGCATATGTGTATGTATGTATGTATGTATGTCTGTATGTGTGTGTGAATGTATGTATGTGTGTATGTGTATATGTATGTGTGTATGTATGTATGTCTGTGTATGTATTTATGTGTGTGTGTATGTATGTATGTACATGTGTGTGTGCGTGTGTGCATACGCACGTGTGCGTTCGTGTGTGTGCGTGTGTGTGTGTGTGCGTGCTTGCGCGCGTGTGCGTGTGTGCATGTGTGCGCGCACGCGTGTGCGTATGTGTGTTTGCGCGCACGTGTGTGCGTGTAGTGTGTATGTGTGCGTATGTTTGTGCGTGTGTGTATGAGTGTGTGTACTGTATGTATGTATGTATGTAGTATGTATGTATGTATGTATGTATGTATGTATGTATGTATGTATGTGTGTGTATATATGTGTGTGTGTATGTGTGTGTATGTAATGTGTATATGTGTGTGCGTGCGTGTGTGCGTTTGCGTATGTGTGCGTGTGTGTGTGCTTGTGTGTGTGCGTGTGTCAGTATGTATGAGTGCATCTGTCTGTATGTGTGTGTATGTATGTATGAGTATGTGTGTTTGTGTATGTGTGCATGTATGTGTGTGTAAATGTATGTATGTATGTATGTGTGTATGTATGTGTGTGTATGTATGTGTGTGTATGTATGTGTGTATGTGTGTAAATGTGTATGTAGTGCCATCATCACCATCATCATTTCTCAACCAACGCGCCGCGCCTCTCGCGCAGCAGCTCGAGCTAGCTGGCGCACTTGGTGTGTCGGACATGGAAAACCACGCGGCTCTGCTTCAGGCGTTAAATATAGTGGCGAGAGAAGGACACGACCACGTTGGCCGCCGTCCCGTCTTCCTCTTTCGCTACATTGGTGACCCGGAGAACACGCCTTTCGCCGAGCGGCCCGCTGCCATGTTCCCGCAACTCTGCCCGCCAGTGCCGCCGTTCCAATCGACCTACCCCAAGGTATGGTTCATGCAGCTCGATGCCACTCTTGCGTTGAATGGCATCACGGACCAGCCGCTGATGCACGCCATTCTTCATGACGCCCTTCCGGTAGAGTTGCGTCATCTCGCTGCCACTTCAAGCACCAGCGCGCAGCCTTACGTTGCCCTCTGCACTGCGGTGCATGCCCGCAATGCCCTCACGTACCGACCGCTTCCAGGGACCCACGACTTTGGGGCGGTCACTGCGTCGCAACGTGTGCTACCAACCGTGACCCCACCAGACTCCATGACGACCAACTTGCCGCCCGACTTGGAGCCTGGCAGAGGTGACCTTTCGCCCGTTATTGACTTCCCGACCTCGAAGCTTTCGCCTTCAACAAAGTCCTATAAACGAGACTCAACCTCTCGTCTGGCCACTAGCGACGCGTGTCCTGCGATCGACTGCCCATCCGACAAGGTTCTCGACTTTTGGGCTGAATGCAACCAGTCAGCCACGAGGTTTGTGTTTTAATCGTCCTCGGCCGATGAGGCTGCAGGCATGCTTACCACCGGCTCGTGTCGGCCGACCTCCATGGCTCACAACACGGCTGACACGTCAGGTTCTACGACGGCAACATCACCGAACGCCCTGGGTGGCTACAACGACGGGCATTGTCACGCACGCTAATCACCTCCCGGTTGCAAAACCTTTACCCTCCCCGATGTCCGAAGGCGACTCTCTACCAGCCTCAATGCTCCGCACGTCCTGCCAGCAACGACCACCATCGTCCTCGCAGTTTCCCGCAGCTGAAGTTAAAGCCACCGGCCATCAACCACGGTCAGGCTTTCAAGACGCTGCGACTATGACTGACGCGCTTGAGGATGACGTGCCCGGTCTGCTTCAGACAGGGCTCACCAGGCATACCACGCCGGCGATGGAGTAATCTAGGGGGTGTTGGCTAGAGGCAGCCATCAATTATGAAGACCTGCACGTCAACCCTCTTGCGTGGACATATCATTACACGAGCACAGGTGTCCCATCCAATACTCCGGGCGAGCCCATGCTGACTGGGTTCCACCACTACCATTCCCCGGAGCCTTTGCCTCCGGACGGCAACAACCAGACGTGTGTCTACAACGCCAGCTGGTGTGTCAATACCGCGACGACGCTCATACCTCATACGTGTCTACCACCCATTACCCTACGTCGGCGACGACAACGTGCTTGGCGTCACACATTGCGGCAACTTTTGAGCCGCCCTGTTACGCAGCCACGAGTTGCAGTCACAGCCCTGAAGACGGCGCAAGCGCCTACTCGGCCTATCCGATGCAATGACCCACCACTAATCGTGTACCCGACTAACCACCGTACACTTGGCGGCATTGTTAGAACACGTTCTTGCGTGCGTCGGCACGTCTATCTATACCGGCACGTCAGACGCCGCTCGACTTTGAGAGCTGTGTTGCGTCGACCCCAACGTCAAAACCCGCACTGCCGATCCTCTGCCGACGTTACTAGCATGACCTCGCGACACACGGTCCACTCTCGGCCGGCTCGACCAGGTCATCGTGAGACCCGCTTGTCGGCAAACCACAGTGACCCGGCACTTTCTTCTTCGTCCCTTGCGCTTCTCACAGAGTCGCCCACCGGAGACACACTGCTTACCGATGGCCCATAAACGTTGACAACATGGACTTGCCAAATGAACACTTTATGGATTGTCGTTCATGTATATAGAAATTGTCGCTCTCTTTCTTTTTTCATATGGCTTCAAATCGCTCAAAGCGCTAGGGGGGGAACCCTGTAATGCCATCACCACCATCATCAATTCTCAATCTCTCAATCGCGCAGCTGACGCTAGCTCGAGCCGAGAACAAGCTAGAGCACTTGGTGTGTCGGACATGGGAAACCACGCGGCTCCGCTTCAGGCGTGGAATAAAGTGGTGGAGAGAACGACACGACCACGTTGGCCGCCGTCCCGTTCTCCTCTCTCACTACATGTATGTATGTGTATGTGTGTATATGTATGTGTGTGTATCTATGTGTGTATGTGTTTGTATGGATGTGTGCATGTGTGTGCATGTGTTTGCGTATGCGTGTGGTATGTATGTTTTTGCGTATGTGTGTGTGTATGTGTGTGTATGTATTTGTGTGTATGTATGCATGCATGTGTGTGGGTATGTGTGTGTCTGTGTATATAGGTAAACGTATCTGTATGCTTATGTATGTGTGTGTGTATGTGTATGTTTGTGTGTTTGCATGTGTATGTATGTGCGTGTGCGTGCACGCGTGTGTGTGTGCG
>CM023454.1:167935563-167960563 GCA_013339765.2 Haemaphysalis longicornis | reverse complement strand
AGCTCATTTGATCTGTGATGCATAATGTCATATTTTAAATCTTGTATTGGAAACTGGGTTCTTGCCTACATCTCTGAAAAAAAGCAAAAATTATTCCCGTTTTTAAAAAACGCGACAAGCGTTTATTCTCAAATTACAGGCCTATAGCAATTGTTTCATTCTTCAGTAAGGTCATCTTTTTGCGGGACGTTTACGGTGTTATCTAGACAAGTTTCACATTCTTTCTAACAAACAGTTGACTTTCAAGCCCGGTTACTCAAGTGAACTCGCCATGATATCGCTAACAGAGGAAATTAACTATGCTATTGACAGCGGTAGTGTTGTTGGAGGGCGTTTTTTCCTGACCTTTCAAAAGCATTTGATTCTATTTCGCACGACATTTTATTTCAGAAACTAGAATCAATTGTGTATCTGGCGTTCCACTAGAACTAATTCGTAACTATCTGCGTGATCGAGAACAGGTGGTATATGTGTCCGGTACCTTTTCCAGCCCTAAAACCATAAACATCGGTGTTCCACAGGGTTCAATTTTGGGCCCGCTTTTATTTTTAATTTATATAAACGATCTTCCTCAATGTCTAGCACATTCGTCCTGTATACTCTATGCGGAGGATACCACTATATTAGCTACAGATAAAGACGTTGAGTCGATGTTGTTTAAACTAATACCGACCTGATGAATATCGTAGATGGTTCACTAAGAATAAATTAAACATAAATGCTAAAAAGTCAAACTTCGTTGTATTTTCGTCACCTAATCGAATAATACCTAAGAACCCCTCTGTCTTCGTAAGCGATACTCAAATTCATTCTACCTCTAGTACAATGTTTCTCGGGGTCAAATTAGATGAACATTTAAAGCTTAATTCACATGTTTTAGAGCTTACGCGGAAAGCCACATATGCCATTCGAATATTTCTAAAAGTTTGCCCGTTCTTTCGTTTCGAAATATTGTTGTCACTTTACTACGCTTTCTTTCACAGCAACATAATCTATTGCATTTCATCATGGGGAAATACGTATGCCACTCATTTATCAGCCATTCAACATCTTCAAACCAAGCATTGAGAATAATAACATTCAGTGGCTTCATCTCCAATGCATCATCCTTACTCTGTTCGCATGGAATTTTATCAGTTCAGAAGTTGGCTAAATATTTTCTCGGCAATTCTTATTTACGAATATGTGAATGGAAAACTTCCGATTCCTTTACTAGACTCAAGTCAGTTTCCTCAGGCGTCATTGACTCGTTTCGCAAAGGCTAATAACTTCCTTTACCCAAACCTAGGACTAATTATGGCCAAGTTTACCACAAAATTTTCATCTGTTTCCCTGTGGAAGTTTTTACCTTTGGAAATCAAAAATACATCCCTCAGAAATGTTTGAAAAAGGCTTGCGTTCGCACTTAATAAATTCTTAATGCATGATATTATATGAATTGAATGTTTTTGCATTTTCTGTTAGTTTTTGTGCTCATCGGTACACTTGTATAACTTATGTTCGCTAATTTCGTGTTAATCTGTACACTTTCTATATATTAATTCTTCTATCCCTACCGAAATAATGCTTCAAATTACACAGAGTGAGTGTTATTGCATTTTCGTGTTAGTTTTCGCATGTTCAGCTGTACATTTTTTATAACTTGCGTTCGCTATTTCTTGCTTATCTGTACATTTTCTATACCTTAAATTTCTTTCCTTACCACTCTTTATTATTGCGTTGTATCTCTCATGTATGATATTATAGGAGGTCTCACTCACAGTCTCCCGACTTTGAGACCTCCCTCTGTATTTGTACATAACACATGCACTTGTATAACTTGTATTTCAATTTGAATAAATAAAATAAATACTAATGAAATTTTTGTATGTGTTGATGTGTGTGTATATGTGTGTATGTATGTATTTGTGTATGGGTGTATGTATGTACTTTGTATGTGTTTGTATGTGTGTGTATGTATGTCTGTATGTGTATGTGTGTATGTCTGGTATCTGTGTGTGTATGTGTGTGTATGTGCGTGTGTGGGCTGCCCCGTAAATGCGTTGCGTGTGTGTGTGCGTGTGCGCGTGCGTGTATGTATGTGTGTCTGTGTGTGTGTGTCTGTATGTATGTGTGCGTGTGTGTGACTGTATGTATGTGTGTGTGCGCTTCTGTACTATGTGTGCATGTATGTTTGTCCGTATGTATGTGCACATGTATGTATGTCTGTATGTGTGTAAGTATGTATGTGTGTGTGTATGTATGTATGTGGTATGTATATCTGCGTGTATTTCTGTATGTATGGGTGGTGTGTTTATGTATGTGTGTGTATGTAGGTGTATGTGTATGTATGTATGTGTGTGTATGTAAGCAGGGGTGTGTATGTATGTATATATTTATGAATGCATGTAGGTATGTGTATGTGTGCGTGTGTATGTGTGTATGGTTGAATGTGCGCATGTGTGTGTATGTGTGCGTATGTATGTATGTGCGTATGTGTGTGTATATCTGTGTGTGTATGTATGTGTGTGTATGTGTGTGTATGTATATGTTTTTGTCTAAGTGTGTATGTATGTGTGTGTATGTGTGTGCGTGTCGGTGTATATATGTAAATGTATCTGTATGCACATGTATGCGTGTTTGTGTATGTGTATGCGTGTGTATGAGTATGTTTGTGTGTGTGGTGTGCGTGCGTGCGTGTGTGTACGTGTGTGTGAGTGAGTGTGTGCGTGCGTGGGTGCACACGTGTGCGTGTGTGTGTGCGCGTGTGCGTGTTGTGTGTGCGCACGTGTGCGTGTGTGTGTGCGTGTGTGTGCGTGCGTGTGCATGTGTGTGTGTGCGTGCGTGCGTACGTGTGGCGTGTGTGTGGCTTGCTTATGTGTGTGCGTGCGCGTGCGCGTGTGTGCGTATTGGGCGTGCGTGTGCGTGTGTGTGTGCACATGTGTCGCAGCACTTCGTGTAGAGTCGACCATGCAGAGAGCGAAGTTACATCGCTTTCCACCAGCTCGGAATACACAGATTAACGTAACAAGTGACAGAACTAGTCAGCGTCCACGTAATTCCCCGGTACGAACACCCGTGCGTGAGTGCAAACACTGCGCGATGGATGGCTTACCCCCGACAGATGCACTGGCATAATGAATGCCCACGACGCGCAAGCATTTCCGCCCTCTCCACCAACCAGGGAAACGAGGAGGGCGAACCCAGAGATTCATGTAATTCAGTTTGATGCCCTCATTAACGGGTACCCTGTCAGCGCTACACTTGATACCGGAGCTACAATTACCTGTATCAACGAAGCAGTGCTGAAGGCACTTCACCTGCAAATAATGAGGAATTCATGCATCTCAGTTCAACAAGTCACATCATCTACCAAAACTTTGGGTCGCGTTAATCTAAAGGTACAGATAGGAAAAGTGACAAGAGAAATTCAGGCTCATGTTCTACAAGGCATGAAGAGCAACTTACTTCTTGGCTTGGATAGTGCTTGCCTCTTTAACTTGTCGCTGGACCTTGACACTATGACTCTACGCCAAGGGAAAGACATCCTCCATTCTCGTACACAGAACCAAACCACGGTTAACAAGGGCGCGTCTTTGCAAGGTGTTGAAGTTTGTGATGTACTACATCTAAATAAACTCAACAGTTGGCATTGAAGCAGCTTATCCACAAGTACGATGACATTTTTTCCAAGTCACAGACAGACATTGGGTGCATCAACGGCGAAATGCATCGCATTCATCTCAACAACAATGTTCCCATTCGTAGAGCTCCCTATCGATGCTCAGAAACTGACAGCGTTGAAATGGACAGACAGATCAATGAGCTTCTCAAGCAAGGTGTCATACGACTATCTACCTCCCCATACGCTGCGCCAGCACTTCTGGCAGAGAAAAAAGGGGAAGGACGCACGCGCTTCTGCATCGACTACCGCAAGCTGAACGAATTGACGGTGCCTGATTATCAGCCCATCCCTCGCATCGATGACGTTCTCGATTCTCTGGGGAAAATCTACGTACTTCTCGACATTAGACATAACGTCAGGTTACTGGCACGTGAAGATTCACCCTGATGACATTCCGAAAACGGCGTTTGTCACACGTACCGGTCACTACGAGTGGCTCGTCATGCCTTTTGGCCTTCGGAATGCTCCGGCCACCTTAGAACGGGCTGTCAAATTCGTATTGGCAAAACACCGTTTGCAGAACGTCACGAATTACTTCGATGACATTGTTGTCTACTCTGACACGTTTCCAGACCATCTGAGGCATCTGGAGGGCGTTTTGAAAGCTTTCAAAAAGCGAAAGGCGTCAAGCTGAAATTAAAGAAATGTCAATTCGCTCGAACCTCCATTGAGTACCTGGGACACAAGGTTTCGCATGGCACCGTCACTCCAAAGCAAAGCAACGTGGACGCAATCCTACGGTTTCCGACACCATCACGCCCTAAAGAGTTGCAGCGTTTTCTCGGCACTGTCAATGTTTACCGGCGATACATCGACCACTTCAGTCAAATCGCTCACCCACTGACGCGCCTGCTCAGCAAAGACGCCACCTGGAACTGGGATGCGGAGTGTGAACTGGCTTTCACTCAGCTCAAGAAATGCGTGACAGGAAGAGCCAATCCTTAACATCTACGATGCCACTAAGCCTTGTGTGCTATACTGCGATGCATCCAACAGAGGTATCGGCGCCGTCTTGAAGCAGGCTGATGATGAAGGTAGAGAGCACCCAATCGCATACCATTCACGGAAGTTACTAAAACACGAAATTAATTACGCCATCACAGAACTCGAATGTTTGGCAATTATTGACGCCATCGATAAATGGCACTGCTATCTACACGGGAAACCTTTCACTGTGATCACAGATCACGCAGCGTTGCAATGGCTTAAAAGCATCAAGAATCCCCGAGGCCGACTTTTCCGGTGGTCCTTGAAACTCTCCATGTACGACGTGAACATCAAACACCAAAAGGGCATTGACAACATTGAAGCTGATGCACTATCTCGAAGCCCGGTAGTTCAACTCCTATCTGCTGAGCAACTGCGAGAGCATGACAACGACAAACCACCCGGAAAGCATACCATTGAGAACGGACTGAGTATAGTGACACGCAGGGGAATACGAAAAGTCTATGTGCCTTTTGCCCTCCGGTCTTATCTTCTCCAAAAAGCTCATGACGCTTTCGGTCATGTCGGGGTAAAGAAGACGCTGCGGCTTCTCTCTCCACAGTACTATTGGCCCGACATCATCACCGACGTGAGCGAGTACATACGCCACTGCGATACCTGCCAGCGCTGCAAGAAACCGAAGAACAAACGATTTGGTTCCTTGGAGTCTTTGCCACCAGCGGAACAACCGTTTGATCTTCTGGCCATGGACACTATCGGAGGTTTTGGCAACTACGGCTCATCCAAAAGATTCATTCACTTAGCCGTTGATCATGCCACCCGTTATGTCTGGGCTTTCGCACACAAGAATGAGACTTGCGACGCGTACATCTCTTGCCTGAAGAGTATCTTCGCTGCTGGAAAGCCGCGGAAGTTCCTTTCCGACCGCGGCACAGGATTCACTGCCGGCAAATTTAAGCAGTTCCTCAAGCACAACAATATTCATCAGCTTTTAACAAGCTCACAACGCCCGCAGTGTAATGGCCTAAACGAGCGCACTAATCAGACGATCGTTACTCGCCTCCGATGCAAGATCAACGATGAACCCCGAAAACCGTGGCCGCGTCTCCTCTCGGACGTTGTCGACGAGTACAATAGAACGCCTCACGAAGTCACAGGCTACCCACCCTGCTTTCTTATGTATGGCACACCATCGTATCCCTATCTTCTTCCAGGCGTTACCGAAAATCTGCAGGAAGCTCGTACAAACGCAGTCCGCAATTCAGTAGCATATCACGAGAAAAACAAGATCATATATGACAAGAAGTTCCTTCCATTAGAGCTTCAAGTGGGAGACTTTGTTCTATATGAAACACCCTGGCACCCGAACCGCGGCAAACTCAGCGCAATCATGGAAGGACCCTATACGATCATACGCAAGATTTCGGCAGTTAACTACGAGATCGACCGCAGCGTGGCTCCACTCGGTCGCCAGACTGACATCGTTCATGTCGGGAGACTTAAACGATATCATCCGCCCCTGCACCTACGTCTCTCTCGGGGGAGGGGGGAAGCGTGTGACGAACCACACGAGAACGGTGTGGTGGAATGGTAGAGAAGGAGGAAGACGAAGACAAATAAATGGTTCATCGTACAGCCATCACGCCTCCTGCGTCAACTATATATATATAATATATATATATATATATATATATATATATATATATATATAGAGATATATTATATATATATATATATATAGAGAGATATATATATATAATATATATATATATATATATATATATATATATATATATAAGTTCCAGCAAGGAAGTAACGCTGGCCCCGGTAGAATAAGGAAAATGGAGTACGACGCACGTTGGTTTTTGCCACGGTATATTCTGACTGACGTTTTGGTTGGTGGACCAGCCTTTGTCAAAGTAACAAGTACATGTCAACGCGCTTGCTTATAAATACCATTCAAAGGGGATAATAAAGATCAGTGACGTATATCAGCGATTAGACAATTTATAGCGTGAAGTGTTCATGACGGTATAGTAGATATCATGCAAAAACATAAATATATATGCATATATAAAAATGTAGAACACCAAAGAGCAGAAATCACTTCTTCGTGCACACAGCATAACTCTGAAAAACCGGAGATAGATAATGATAACGCAACAATGAAAGCATGGATATCAAAATATCAAAAAACGCGTGATATTACAGTCAGATTGCGCGTCATATACACAGCTCACTCAATGCTATATCAATAGGATGAGTAGATGATGCTTTTATTGAGCCTGCACGTTCAAATACCGTCTTACATCCACATTCGTGATAGCGGCGGCGATTAATACACTCAAGTGACTGTAAAACATTGGATACACAAATATACACAATAACAGAAGCATTAGAGACGGTATCCAACAAGCTTAACCGATCACGCTACGGGCCATGGGTTAAGGCTTATAATGCTTGGTGGGCACACTAGAAAGCGTGCCCGTACTTTCGTTTATGCCTCATTACACGGTGTTGAATTTGTAGATTAGGTATGATTCACGGATTTCCCTATCGTGGTGAGAATGAAAGCCCAATTCAAGTATAGTGACCCTAATTCTTTCGAACGAGTGCCCTGGTAAGCGAATATGTTTTGAGAGCGGGGGGAAGTTAGGTTGCGTATTGGTATGTTATTTATGGTTGGTTGATTGATATGTGGGGGTTTAACATCCCAAAAAAGTTATTTATTTATGATTGTTGAAGCGTATTCGAAACGATGTTTCTGTATGGCCAACATACTGTTCTTCGAAGACGGCGCACTCGAGCATGTATATGACATTAGAGCTATAGTATTAAAGGGGCCGCGAATTTTAAGGTGAAATTAGGTGACGTACTAAGGACTTCCTGGGTGGTATGCATATGTAGGGCAAACCTTGCAGCGTGGTTTGTTGCAAGGTGCACAGCCAGATGTTGTGCGTTCGTTTAATTTTGACGACGTTAGCATATCGCGGAGATTCTTAGAGCGCTGGTAAACTATATATTGCCCACATGCTTGCTTGGGTGAGATCGAAGAGTGAAAGAGGACTGCAAGAAAGCTGTGTAGTTCTTTGGAACGAAAGGGGCGCGGAAAATTGAGTGCTGCGGAAATTTAGTCTGGATCGGGCTGGATGCCGTCTTTACTAACGAGATGTCCGAGAGCTTTTTACAACTGTCGTAATGAAATGACACTTCTTCGTGTTAGGTTCAGTCCAGCATTAGAGAGGCGATATGAGCACTTGATCTAGGCGTTGCAGAGGTCAGCGAAAGTCGAAGAAAACATGACAATATTGTCAAGACGTCAAAACAGAGGTCTTGCCGCAGAGATTGTGACACCAGAAGCAGGTCGGTTCTTTTAATGGAACGCGCAAGAGAGTTTCTTCTTTTTCATCCATTTCCTTGTACTTCATGCACACGCACTACTGCCATTGTCTTTCTTTTTGACAAGCACGTGACATTTGCTCCCCTCCAAAAGAGGCATCGTCCTGATGCGCAACTTAGGCGCTCTACCAGGCGTATGATCATAGTGGTTGCGTCAACTGGATAAATACGGTTTCATACGCACGACATGTACGACTTCGGGTAAATGCTTTTGGTGCTTAGAACTACAGTAAGTGTCAGGAACAACTTCATAGTTCACGTCGTTCAAGCTTCGCGTGACGCGGTGTGGCCAAAGTACCGTCTTAGCAGTTTCTCCGACAGTCCACGTCGACGTATCGGAATCCAGACCCAGACCTTGTCGCCTGGTGTGTAGCTTATAAACTTGTGTCGGGGGTTGTACAGTTGTGCACCTTGATGCTGTTGATGACAGATGCGCACACGCGCGAGCTGTCTGGCTTCCTCGGCTCACTGAGTGAACTCTTCGGCGTCTACATGGATGTCGTCCAAACTCATGCGGCAACATGGCGTCTAACGTTTGTCCTGACTTCGCGACCATAGATCAGGCGAACGGCGTCATTCCAGTGGTTCTTGTCGAGCGGTATTATAGGCAAAGGTCACGTACGGCAATATCTTATCCCAGTTTTTATGTTCCGTGTCAACGTACATGCTGATAATGTCTGTGAGGGTCCTATTGAGGCACTCTGTCAGTCCGTTTGTCTGCGGATGGTTTGCAATTGTTCTCCGGTGAGCTGTACCGCTGAGTCTGAGAACCGACTCTAAAAGCTCTGCGGTGGAGGCAGGTCCTCTGTCTGTGATCACTGCTGTCGGAGCGCCATGCCGAAGGACGATGTTTTCAATGAAGAACTGAGCGGCTTCTGCTGCTGTGCCGCGCTGCATAGCTTTAGTCTCCACAGAATGGAAGAGGTAATCGGTGGCCACGATTATCCATCGGTTCCCTGTTGTGGAAGTTAGGAAAGGGACCCAGGAAATCAGTTCCAATCTGGGTGAACGGCTTTTCTGGTGCTTCGACTGATGTAAAAGACCGGCTGGCTTGCTGGGAGGCGCTTGCGTCTTTGGCAGTCGTGCAAGTTCGCTACGTGATGGTTAACAGCAGCAGGTAACTTTGGCCAGTAGTACTTGCATCGTAGTCGGCAACAATGTTCGGTTGTAGCCTAGATTGACCAGAAGTTGCTTCATCATGGCACGACTTCTCCCATAATTTTCTTTCTTTCGAAGAGAGGCAGGCACGACGAGCAAGTGCGGGTTACCGAGTTGGTGAGAATTTTTCTTATAGAGAACAATCGTTTCGCAAGCAAAAAAGATGGCAGTCCTCAGCAAAATAACCGCGGCACGTCTTTACGTCGTCCTTCTAAGATATTCAATGAGTGGTAACAGCTCAGGGTCACTGGCGCTGCTCTCGTGCAATAGTGGCCGTGTTGACAACTCCCAAGAATGCAGCGTCGATGTTTTCGTCATCACGAGCGACAGTTTCCACTGGCGACCGTGAGAGACAGTCGGCGTCGGTGTGCCTCTTCCCAGATTTAGTAGACGATGGTCATGTCGAACTCTTGAAGTCTTAGGCTTCCAGCGCGCCAAACGACCAGATGGATCTTTAAGGTTGGTGAGCCAGCACAAAGAGTGATGGTCGCTAACAACCTTGAAGGAGCGGCCGTACAATACTGGACGAAATTTGATGACTGGCCCACACCACGCCGAGACACTCCTTCTCGGTAGTCGAGTAGTTCTCCTCCGTGCGAGAGAGAGTTCTGCTGGCGTAGGCGATTACTCTTTCACAGCCGTCTTGCCACTGCACCAGAACGGCACCCAGACCTACATTGCTTGGCGTCAGTGTGAAGTCTGTAGGGGCGTCCTGGTGCGAAGTGCGCAAGAACTGGAGGTGTTTGCAGGCGTATGTCGTAGTTCATTGAATGCCATTTGCTGTCCTGTTCACGACCCAAAAGAAGGGGACGTCCTCACGTGTGAGTCGTGTCAATGGCGCCGCAATGGACGAAAAGTGCTTGATAAATCGCCGGTAATAGGCGCACAACCTTAAGAAGCGTCCTACGGCCTTTTTGTCACGTGGTGCAAGAAATTGCGCAACGGCGTCTATTTTGGCCGGGTCACGTCGAACACCCTCGTGACTGACGACGTGGCCTAGGAAGCTGAGTTCGTTAAAACCAAAATGGCATTTTTCCGGTTTTAAAGTAAGGCCGGCCGAACGTATGGCTTGGAGGACGGTGAATAAACGGCTGAGATGTTCCTCGAATGTTGCTGAGAATACAACATCGTCCAGATTGACCAAGCATGTTTGCCACTTCAGGCCTGATAGTACGGGGTCCATGAGACGCTGAAAAGTGGCTGGCGCCGAGCACAACCCAAAAGGAAGCACCTTAAATTCGTATAGACCAACGGGCGTCATGAAGGCCGTTTTTTCACGATCTCTTTCGTCGACTTCTATCTGCCAGTAGCCGCTTCGGAGGTCCATTGAAGAGAAATAGCGCGCATGACGCAGCCGATCGAGTGAATCGATCTATGCGGGGCAGTGGAATAGACGTCTTTCTTTTCTTTCGTGACTTGGTTCAACTTGGCGATAATCAATACAGAAGCGCAAGCTGGCCGGTCTTTTTTCTTGACCAAACCACGGGGACGCCCAAGGACTTTTCGAAGGTTGTATGAACGTCATCCGCGAGCATCTTTGTACTTGCTTCTGAATCTCCTCGCGCTCTTTCGGAGCCACACGGTAGGAGTTCTGCAAATCGGATCGCGTGTTGGTCTTCAGTAATATGCGGTGCTTAGTCAATGGTGTTTGCTGGACCTTTGACGTACGCGAAAAGCAGTCTTCGAATTGGGTGATAAGTTCTAGCAGGCGCTTCTATCAGAGGGCGGTAGCGTAGGAGCAGATTCCACCGACAAAGTTGTCGAGGCGTGACTAAGCCGCGTCATCTGTTGCAAGGCGAAACAATCCCGGCTTGGTCTACATCGTCGTAAGTAGGCAATTGCGGTACCCTTCTGGATTTGACGGCGCTTCGTTGCTGAAGTTTGTAAGGAGCACTTCTGCCTGTCCACCAGTAAGCGCCTTAGGACTGCCCTCGCGATGGAAATGCCTTGCGTGAAGCAAAAGAGTGACTATGTGCTCCAGCTATCACACATCCTTATAGGCAAGGCCACCCACTGACACGACACAAGGCAAGGCAGGATCTCGGTGGGAGTCGTCACATCGTCGGCTATTTCGCAAACTGCCGCGTAGTTCTTCAGCTGCTGTCGTCGGCATACGGATGTGCGCAAAACGTCACCATACGTTGAGGATGTTGATAACAGCGCCATGATCTCGAAGAAAATCCATGCCCAAAATTAAGCTCGTTACAGCAGTCCTGGCAACAGGACGAAAGTGGCCACGAAGCTAGAATCCCCAATGCGAAGTCGAGCGGTGCATTTACCCGTGGGGAATCATCAGCTGACCACCAGCACTCCTTATGTGTGGCCCTGTCCACGGTGTCTTGACCTTTCTAAGGTGGTCGGCGAGCTTTTGTTGCATGATTGAAAAGTCGGCGCCAGTGTCGACCAGTGCTGTAACGTGATGTCCGTCAATGGAACGCTCAGATCGGCACGTACAACTTCATCGGCATTAGTATTCGTCGTCGTATTCGTCGTCGCAGTCGTCATACCTTGTTGCGATGATTGGGGGAACTTTTCAGTGTCTCGACGATTGGCAACCTTGCCCCTCGAGGTCGCATCAGTTAGTTTCCCCGGTGCGGGCTAGGCAAACGGCCTCTGGTGACGTCCGCGTAGGTCTGAGGGAAGTCACGGTGAGGCGCAGGTGATGGAGATCGCCAGCGACGCGGTGGGGTTGCTTGGGCAGGCGATAGTTGATCGGCATCGTGGGAACGACGGTCTTCGGAGCGGAAAGAAGCGGGACGAGAAAAGTTCCCAAACACGGAATTGCCATGACGGCAATAGCGGGCAATGTGGCCGGGTTCTCCGCAGCGGAAGCAAATAGGTCGACGGTCGGCCATGCCCACAAGTCAGTTCGGCGAACTGGTGGTCGTCTCATAGAATCCCGTTGCCACCAAGGTACGGGACGCGGGTCGTGGCTGGAAGGGCGTCGCCACAATGTCGGTGTGAGGGCGACGACCACATCAGCGTAGCTCACTGGATGTGGCTCAGGACTTGGCGCGGTGGTGTAACTAGCTTGCCTCAACTCCTGGCGGAGCGATTTCGGCAACAGATGCGACTGGCGGTTGGAGGCAGGGGAACGCAGAGGGGCCCGAGTTCTCACGCAGTATTTCCCTAATCATTTGTCGCAGGGAACTTTCGCATACGGCAGTGTTCTGAGCTGCACACTTACTGCCGTGTGGTTCTGCAGGCGGTCAAAAGTGTCGGCGTCGTTGTTCGGCAGTGCGCGCTCGTATGACAGTCGCCTCTCTTATGAATTCATTCTACTAGTGGTAGGTGGATTTCGTACGAGGCCCGCAAACACTGGTTCTTTAACACCCTGCATTAGGTGACGCACCTTCTTCGCCTCGGGCATGTCAGGGTCAGCTCGTCGAAACAGACGGATCATACCCTCTGCGTACATGGGCGGCTGTTTCAGTTGGGTTTTGTGCACACGAGCCTCAATACATTGCTGTGCAGTGATAACCGTCGGTGCCGAGGTCAAAAATGTGAGCTGAGGAGCTTTCGACGGAAGTCTTCAAGATTTGAATTTAGCTCGCGGTTCTGAATCCACGTGCGAGCGCTGTCTTCTAAGTGGCGAAATATGCCACGGCCAAGTTTGTGATTTCGCTCCAGTGGTTGAAGATACAGCGACCCGTTCAAGAGCTGTTCGAGCCAGTCTCGACATCCTCGTACTCTTTCCCCACGGAAAACTTCAGGAACGCGAGATGTTCAAGAGTTCCTGCGAGGGAAGAGGGGTCTGCGCTGGCGGGATAAAACCGTCGGATGTCTAGGAGTCTGCCATGCTGGAAAGAGGCGGAACGGTGGGGGACTCGGGACTTAGGCCTAGTGGCCCCGCCGACGTGAATTTGCCTGGAGGTGATCATCTGATTCTACTAGTGGTCCGAGACAAAGATTTCCTGCCTCAGTTTAGGTCCGCACTCTCCAATGTAGACGAAACTTCAATTTCATTCCGCATATTCGACAACCAAACAATAGTTTACTTTTGGGAAGCAAAGAGTTTCTCTTAATGCAAAGCCATTTCTCGTACTTACATGCATATGCATATGCCATTTCCTTTCGTTTCAACACTACAATATTGTCACGCAGCAAAGGACGACGCAGTTGTCTATGAGGAAAACAAGTTTATTGGAGCGAACCTGTGCTCCCCTAACAACTGAAAAAATACACAGGCGGCGAAGCAGCGGCCAGCAAAACGACGGGCACGCTAGTGAGCGTCGGCGATCGAATGACGCGGCATCGGCTGTGCGGGAATTTATATCCCTCGGCGCGAGGGTTTCTCGAATAGTCGAATTGTATCGAGAACGCCGTGATAGCGTTTGTTAGAAACGCTGTTCGTTCGAACAGCGTTTCTAACAAACAACGCTTGAAGCGTTGTTTCTATCGAACAACGCCTGAAGCGTTGTTCGATAGCGTTTGTTCGAAACGCTGTGGTAGCGTTTGTTCGAAACGCTGTGAAAACGGCGATAGCACAGGCCGGCGCAGCCAGGCCGAAAAAACAAAACACAAATAAACAAACCCAATGCATGGTTCGCGGCATTACCCCCCCCCTCTAAGAGTGCATCGACCCGATGCTAACATAAGGGACAGTCCACACAAATTAAAAGTTCGTCATCGTCCGTAGAAAGGTTTTAAGCGAACCACATGGACGACTTCGGGCCGCGTGCGTCGTCGTGATGTACGGGAGTCCCCATCGGGGATCACTTCGTACGTTAGTTCGCCAACACGTCGTAGAATCTGGTAGGGTCCGAAATAGCGTCGTAGAAGTTTCTCACTGAGTCCACGTCGTCGAATGGGAGTCCAAACCCACACACGATCTCCAGGATGGTACTCGGCGTCTCGGCGTCGGAGATTGTAGCGTCCGGCATCCACCAGTTGCTGGTCCGTTATACGAGCTCGAGCGAGCTGGCGGGCCTCCTCCGCACGTTGGAGGTATCCTTGGACGTCGGCGTTGAGGTCGTCGTCTTCTACGTGCGGAAGCATGGCGTCGAGCATCGTAGTCGGCCGTCTTCCGTAGACGAGCTCGAACGGTGTCATCTGCGTGGTTTCTTGAATAGCCGTGTTGTACGCAAACGTGACGTACGGGAGGACTTCGTCCCACGTCTTATGTTCAACGTCGACGTACATAGACAGCATATCCGCGATTGTCTTATTGAGCCGTTCCGTTAGTCCATTCGTTTGGGGGTGGTACGCCGTCGTTCTTCGGTGATCTGTGTTGCTGTAGCGTAAGATTCCTTGCATGAGCTCCGCAGTGAAGGTCGTTCCGCGGTCCGTGATTAGGACCTCAGGGGCTCCATGTCGCAGCACAATTTGGTTAATAAAGAACTTTGCAACTTCTTGTGCAGTTCCCCTAGGAAGAGCGGTGGTCTCTGCGTAGCGCGTCATGTAGTCTGTCGCTACGACAATCCATTTGTTCGCGGATCGGGATGTAGGGAACGGGCCCAGAAGGTCCATTCCGATCTGTTGGAAGGGCCTCGTTGGGACGGCGATCGGCTGCAGAAGTCCGGCTGGTCTCGTCGGTGGTGTTTTTCGTCGCTGGCAGTCACGGCAGCTCCGGACGTAGTGGGTGACATCGGATGTAAGGCGGGGCCAGAAGTATTTCGCCTTGATTTTTGTAATCGTGCGAGCTGTTCCGAGATGTCCGGAAGACGGGTCGTCGTGGCACGCTTCCAAAATTTCGTCACGAAGGTCTGCGGGGATGACAAGTAGATAATTCGTTCTCGTTCCGGGGTTGAAATTCTTCTTCACTAGGATGGAGTTTTTGAGGCTGAATGCTGGTAAGTTGCGCTTGAACGCCCTAGGCACGGCGACGTTGCGTCCTTCGAGGTAGTCGATCATGGCGCGGAGGTCAGGGTCGGCACGTTGCTGGGCAGCTAGGTCGCTCTCTGTCACGACTCCGAAGAACGCGCTGTCTTCATCGGAGTCCTGTGGTGGTGGGTCGACGGGGGCGCGGGACAGGCAGTCGGCGTCGGAGTGTTTCCTGCCGGATTTATAGACTATTGTAACGTCAAACTCTTGCAGGCGCAAGCTCCACCGCCCAAGACGGCCAGAGGGGTCCTTCAAATTGGCGAGCCAACACAGCGCATGATGGTCTGTCACAACCTTAAACGGTCTACCATAGACGTATGGGCGAAATTTTGAAATGGCCCATATGATAGCCAGGCACTCTTTCTCGGAGGCAGAGTAGTTTCTCTCCTCCTTCGACAGACCACGGCTTGCATAGGCGATTACCTTTTCGAAACCGCTTTGCTTATGGACGAGGACGGCACCCAAGCCTACATCACTGGCGTCCGTGTGCATTTCCGTTTCGGCGTTTTCGTCGAAATGAGCGAGCACGGGCGGGTTTTGCAGGCGTTGTTGCAGCTCGCAGAATGCCTTTTCTTGGGCATTTTCCAGCTGAAAGGGGTGCTTTCTTTCGTCAGGCGCGTGAGTGGCTCTGCAATGCGTGCGAAGTTTGCGACGAAGCGCCGGTAGTATGCGCACAGTCCGAGAAACCTTCGCACACCCTTCTTATCTTTCGGCCTTGGGAAGTTCGCAATGGCTGATGTTTTTGCCGGGTCAGGTAGGACTCCCGCGGCGTTCACGACGTGACCCAAGAACTTGAGTTCCTCGTACGCGAAACGGCACTTCTCAGGCTTCAGCGTTAACCCCGACGTACGAATGGCCTCGAGTACAGATTCCAACCTTGTGAGGTGTTCGTCGAAAGTCCGGGCGAATACGACAACGTCGTCGAGGTATACGAGGCAAGTGTGCCACTTCAGGCCTGCTAGCACAGTGTCCATGACTCTCTGAAACGTTGCGGGCGCCGTGCACAGCCCAAACGGCATCACCTTGAACTCGTATAGACCGTCCGGGGTTATAAATGCAGTCTTCTCTCGGTCTCTCTCGTCCACTTCAATTTGCCAGTAGCCGGTCTTCAGATCCATGGATGAGAAGTACTTGGCGTGGCAGAGGTGGTCGAGGGCGTCGTCGATTCGTGGCAGGGGGTACACGTCCTTTTTGGTGATTTTGTTTAGTCTCCGGTAGTCAACGCAGAATCTTAAAGTGCCATCTTTTTTCTTCACGAGTACAACCGGCGCAGCCCACGGACTTTTTGATGGCTGTATTATGTCGTCGCTGAGCATGTCATCAACTTGAGTCCGGATGGCTTCGCGCTCGTGTGAAGAAACGCGGTACGGTGACTGTCTGGTAGGTCGGGCTCCATCTTCGGTTATTATCCGGTGCTTCGCCAAAGGTGTCTGACGTAACTTCGAGTTCGAGGAAAAACACTCGCTGTAGCGACGGAGCAACTCCAGTAATCTGTCCCGATTTTCTTGCGACAGCGCCGGGTTCACGTCGAAAGGATGTGGCAGCCTGGAAGCATCTGCGCGTGCGCGTTCAAAGGTGGCGACCGCGATCACTTGACTCGCTTCTTGCGTTTCTTCGAGGAACGCAATTGCAGCGCCCTTGTTTAGATGCTGGTACTCCTCGGTGAAATTGGTGACCAAAACGTGGGATCTGCGTTGCTTAAACCGCGCAATGCCTCTTGCGACAGACACACCGCGGTCTAGAAGCAACCTTTGGTCAGTCTCCACGATAGCGTCGACGTCAGGAGCAGCACCTTCACAATAGACGGCGATCATCAAGCTTGCGCGGGGTGGCAGGGTGACGTGATCGTCGGCGATCCTTACAGCAGCACGGTGTCCGAGGTTCGGCTGCGGCGTCGTGGAGTGATCGGAAGAAAACGTTATCGACCTGGTCTGCAGATCAATTATTGCGCCATTGTCCGTCAAAAAGTCCATTCCGAGAATTACGTCGCGGGAGCAGTTAGGCAAAATGACGAACTCCGAAGGGTACGTAGTGCCGTCTATGGTGACGCGCGATGTGCACATTCCACTTGGGGTCACGAGGTGGCCTCCTGCTGTGCGTATGTGCGGACCGTCCCATCTGGTCGTAACTTTCTTTAGCTTGGACGCGAATGACCCGCTCATGACCGAGTAGTCGGCTCCCGTGTCGATGAGGGCGACTACGTCAAGGCCGTCGATGGACAACTGGACGTCGGATGCCGCTTTCCTCGAATTTCGGGTGCGTCGGGGCGTCGTATCGCGGCTTGCACGTGTTGATGGTCGGGCACTATGCGTCGTCATCGTCGTCTTCTCAGCGGCAGGCTTCGTCATTTCGGGTACGCGTCGCGCAGCGTAGCTGTCGTCGTTTTCGGGGGTCTCGTCAGGGTGTCGTCGGGTCGTCGGGATGAGGGCATGTCGTGAAGTCACGGTCTTGCGTCGTTGGAGGGTTTTCATTTTCTCGCCGTTGTGCAACTTCACCTCCAGAAGTTGCTGCTTTTAGTTTCCCCCTCGTGGGCTGGGGGACCTTCCACGGGCGAAGTCAGCATGGCTGCGACGGTTGGGGGATTGGTACGGGTAGGGCGACGGCGAACGGTTGAAACGGGATGGTCCACGGCTGGTGTTCGACAGGTATTCTTCGATCTCAAATGGGCGCTGGCCGGCTCGCGGGCGGGGTGCGTCGACGGAGAACCCACGCAAACCCAGCCTCTTGTACGGGCAGCGGCGGTAGACGTGGTCGGCCTCTCCGCAGTGGTAGCACAGCGGACGATTATCTGGCGTTCGCCACACCTCGGTCTTCCTGGGCGCCTGGTTTCGGGTTACAGGGGGTCGGGCGGGCGACATTGGGCGGCGGTACGGCGGGGCCTCTTGATAACGGGTTGGGACGGGTCGGGGTCGACGAGCAGCAGCGGAGTAGGTCATCGCTTGTGGTTCGCAAGATGCTTCCGACGGCGTGGAATTCCCCAGTGCTTGCTGAACCTCCTCGCGGACGACGTCAGTGAGGGAGGCGACTTGGGGCTGCGGCGTTGCTGGGAACAATTTCCTCAGTTCCTCGCGAACGACGGCGCGGATGGTCTCCCGCAAGTCTTCCGTCGCCAATCCAGGGGCGTTTACCGGGTTCACCGAAAGGGTGTTGAGTGGTCTATCGTATTGCCGCGAACGCATATCCAAGGTCCTCTCGATCATCGAAGCCTCGGTGACGAACTCAGCGACGGTCTTAGGGGGGTTGCGGATGAGTCCAGCGAAGAGCTCTTGTTTAACTCCCCGCATCAGAAAGCGCACCTTCTTCTCTTCTGCCATTTCGGGGTCAGCTCTCCGGAACAGCATCTTCATCTCCTCAGCGAACAGTACAACACCTTCGTTAGGGTGTTGCATTCGCGTCTCCAACAAAAGGGCGGCTCGTTCTTTCCGCACAACCGTAGCGAATGTTTTGAGGAATTCGCTCTTAAAGACAGTCCAGTCGGTTAGGGAGCCTTCATGGTTCTCAAACCACGTTCGAGCTGCATCCTCCAAATAGAAGAAGACATGACGAAACGTTTCTTCGTCATCCCACCTGTTAAAGATGCGGATGCGCTCCAGCTTCTCCAGCCACTCTTCCGGGTCTTCACCAGGAGATCCTCGGAATGATGGGGGCTCACGAGGTTGTTGCAGAACGACGGGAGGGTTGGTAGCGCTGGTCATGGTGCCTGCGTTGATCATCGTGGTTTTTACGTCTTCTTTCCTTTTTTTATCCGGGAGCAGTCCAAACTCTGGCTGAAGGCCTTGCTGTCGGCGGCTGACACGAGTTGGGCGTGCTTGTCGGCTTGGCAATGGCTTAGGGTTCATGTACCCCGCACCTCCACCAGATGTCACGCAGCAAAGGACGACGCAGTTGTCTATGAGGAAAACAAGTTTATTGGAGCGAACCTGTGCTCCCCTAACAACTGAAAAAATACACAGGCGGCGAAGCAGCGGCCAGCAAAACGACGGGCACGCTAGTGAGCGTCGGCGATCGAATGACGCGGCATCGGCTGTGCGGGAATTTATATCCCTCGGCGCGAGGGTTTCTCGAATAGTCGAATTGTATCGATGAACGCCGTGATAGCGTTTGTTAGAAACGCTGTTCGTTCGAAGAGCGCTTCCAACAAACAACGCTTGAAGCGTTGTTTTTATCGAACAACGCTTGAAGCGTTGTTCGATAGCGTTTGTTCGAAACGCTGTGGTAGCGTTTGTTCGAAACGCTGTGGTAGCGTTTGTTCGAAACGCTGTGAAAACAGCGATAGCACAGGCCGGCGCAGCCAGGCCGAAAAAAACAAAACACAAATCAACAAACCCAATGCATGGTTCGTGGCAATATCATCATGTTAGCATAGACAAGTTTTGCACTTGAGGCGACGAAGAACAGTGTCGAACATCCTTTCAAATGTGGTGGGGGCATTACATACGCTGAATGACAATACATGATACTCGTAAAGACCATCTGAAAAAGGTGGTCTTTTCTTTGTTTGCTTCGTTCATTGGAATTTCCCAATATCCGGACGGAAGGTCGTGGGTGAAGTATTGGGCACCTTGTAATGAGGTAAGCGCATCGTCTGTACGGGGGATCGGATATACGTAATTTCGAGTAATCTTGTTGAGTGAGCAGTAATCAAAACAAAATCGTACCGATCCATCCTTCTTTTGTACCAAGACAACGGGTGATGGCCAAGAGCTGGCAGAGGGTTGTATAATGTTTCTTTTTAGTATATCAGTCACGTTCTCCTCGGGGATTTCGCGTTCGGGCAAGAAGACTCAGTCGGGACGATGGCGTACGACAGTCTCACCTTCAGTGCCGGTGCGATAATGCGCAGCTGTTGTCTGTCCTACTGCCGAAGCATTGACGTCGAAGGAGGCCTGGTGTTTCGTTAGCAAATTTAGCAATGCCTCACGTGGAGAAGCAGGAAGGTGAGGATTTATCTAAGGAGCAAAGGAGGAGGAAGTAACAAGCTGGACCTGTTGCGTATGATCTTCCAAGGCTTCAAGAGATCAAAGGTTCCGGTTGGGTATCCACATAACACGACACTGCAGAAACTTAGGGTATGAGCACAGGGTCCATGGTAGGGTTCAGGCCAAAGATTATCGCAGCACTGCCTTTGAACGGCACGCGGCTGGAGGGGAGTAAAACGCCGCGAGCTAGACAGTGGCTAGAAGGAGTTATAAGAACGTCACCATTGGACAATATTCAGAGAAAAGATGGTGATGAGTTGCTCCTGACCAGGGAGCAGTATGGAATCGGAAGCTTTGAAAAAAAAACAGTGGTTTCTCGTCGTTGCGTTCGCTGCAAGTAATTAATTCAGGTGCTGATGAGAGAAAGTCGCAACCTAAAATTAGTTCATGAGCACACGAAGTTAAGACAACAAAAGTGATGTGATGACAAATACTGTCAACGAAGACACGTGCTGTTCATCGGGCCGATGGTCTAACTATTGCTTCATTGGCCCCAATAAAAGGTGCTTCCAGGTAGAGCGTCTTCACTTTCCGCGATCGAGAACTTAAGTTGGCACGCATAACTGAAATAGTTGCTCCCATGTTCAACAAAGCCAACAACCACACACCTTGCATGTTCGACGGTCGTTGAAGAGGACTTGGGTCATTATGTGGCGATGCTGTCGCCCCTCCCTCCAAACTGTACTGCTTGGTTTTCCGATTGCTGTGCAGAGAGTTGAGAGACGGGCCAAAGTGGTGAAACAAAGCGTCGGAATGGCGAAGGGGAGCGTCATAGGGAGCCACGTGTATTGTTCGTCGGGTTGGAAATGTGCACAGAAGACGGAGATCGATGGTTGGAAGCACTGTCAGCATAACGATAGTAACCTCGAGGATATGTGTCATCACATTCGAAAGCGGCACAGGCACGACGTTCTTCTTGCTGCCGACGTTGGCAGAACCGAGAAATGGCCCCGCCGCGGTGGTCTAGTGGCTAAGGTACTCGGCTGCTGACCCGCAGGTCGCGGGTTCGATTCCCGGCTGCGGCGGCTGCATTTTTTTTGAGTGACACTGGGCCCGTGTGCTCACATTTGGGGCGCACGTTAAAGAACCCCAGGTGGTCGAAATTTCCGGAGCCCTCCACTACGGGCGTCTCTCGCATTATCATAATGGTGATTTTGGGACGTTAAACCCCACAAATCAATCAATCAATCAGAACCGAGAAATGTGTCCTCAAATTCCACAGTAGTAGCAAGTAGGCCGTGGGGCCCGCCAGAAAGAATAGTAGGTAGGGCTCGGTGCACTGTAAGGCAAAATTACACGAAAACGGAGAAACGGAGCCCAATAGGCGCGCGCGATGAATGGATAGACCGTTCAAGAGCAACCACAGAGGGAAGCGTACCGCGTGAAACCACTTAGTCTCCAAACATGCTCCAAAGGGATGAACTGCCCGGGGATTGCAGGCAGCGCGAAAAGCAGTGCCAAGGTGACCAGCCCTCCTTCTTTTCTTCTGCTGGCTCAGTCTTTCCCCGTATTTTGCCGGCGACGGTTTGTGTTGCGTCGCGCTCGGAGTGCTCGACCACGGCCGCCTGGATTCGACGTTCTAAGAATTACGATGTGGTGCTTGTGTGTACGCTTGGATGAGCGTGGGCTGCTGCGTTTACGTTTCGCTGCACCCATGAAGTCTGGAGCAAGTCTCCACACGTCACCACGCCGCGCTATATATCTCTGGCTTCAAGATAGTCACGACCAACACACGACAGCAACAGTTGGGAAAGTCAATATGGCGGCTGAGAAGACAACAGGCCTATCGGATATATACTTACGTCCGACTCAGGGCAGAAAACTGCCCTGGATTCTGAAGGCAAGTAGGTTAACATTCCTTATTCTACTCTACTTGTCGCGTGTGCGATACGGATCGCGCTTGCCGGCAACGGGTTTGGTCGTGTTGTATATTACATGCACGTAATACATCGCGAAGGTCAGCGTCGGAAGTTCGCCCGTGCTTTGCGACCACCGGGAAATTGGCCGCCATTGCCGTTGGCCTCCCGTACGCTAGCTCATCGAGTGCTCACCTGTCTTCGCCGCTGCGATGAGCTCCGGGCTGACGATATTGGGCTGAGACCTCGTCGCTCTGTTGGGAGCCGTCGAAAACACGTTGCAGGTTCTCGTAAAGAGCGTGGATGTAGTATGTCACGCGCTGTAAGCGCACCAGCACGGGCTGGCGGGGCTTTCGCTAGCGTCGGAACTCACTGAAAATTGGTCCCCATTACAAATGGCTTTCGCGTCAGTCGATTGCATTCAGCTCGGCGCCATGCGTTGGCCGAGGCGGCAGACTCGCGTTTGCGCGCTGCACTCGCTCGAGTTTGTGGAAAAGGGCCGCATTAGTGTCAATTTCTTCAGCGCTAGCTCCAAACCAGCTCGGTGCTGTTCGTGGCGGCGGCCAAGCGTACGCTCGCTCTCCTGTTCGAAGTTCGCTGACGGCAGACACTCCACGTGCAGCGCCGTGTTTGGTCTTGCGTTCGCTTGCTCGAGCTGAACGACGTCGCTCGCTTAGGAATCGTCGACTTGATAGCAGCCCGGTGGTTCGAGGAGTTGAGGCTGCGGCCGCCGCTCCTAAGCTCTTGCGCTCCGGGGATCGAAATGAGTCTTTGACGATGTGTGATATCACGGTGAAATTATTAGCATCTCATATCTCACGTATGTTTTCATTTCACCTTGCACGTATTTCTTATGCATCCTCTGTCACGTGTTACTCACTATTTTACATACATATTGTGCAGGCGTGGGCACACACCGTGCTGAAGACTGTGTGCGCTGCCGTCTGCGATGCCGGTCATCCATCTCTTTCGTCAGAGCAGCTTCAGAAGGACTGTACGAGATGAGAAGGTAAAGTTATTTGTGTGTCGTAATTTAACGCTTGTTTTTGTATTAACGTGCATGCACTTGTCATTATGCGTGCATCTTCATCTATGTCACGTGTGTCTAACTATTTTCAGTATATTATTGTACGTGCAGCAATGGGAACACAACAGGCAGAAGGCTGCTGCGCTGGCGTCTGCAATGCCTGTCATCTATCGCTTCTGTCGGAGGAGAATCCCAAAGAGTGAACAAGATTTGACAACGAGACTGGACTTGTACACTTCTTCATGAATTCACTTAAAAGAATGGAGAAACTTCATGTGTATGTAGAAAAATAAAAGATTTCGATGTCTCACTTTTGTGTTTCGTTGTTTCCTTACTGTGAAAGCAGTTACACTAAGGTGGCTAACTACTTTTTCGCGTGTTTCTTTTCTGCGCAATTGGTTGCTCACTGCGCAGAAAAAACAAGCGAAAAAAGTATTAGGCCTTGCAGAAAATAAACAAAAAACAATGTTTGAACTCGTGACAAAAGTTCATCCGATTGGAGTATTTGAGTGGATCAACCGGTTACCCGGTAAGGTGTATATGTGGGGATTAACAGTTGCTCTACAAAGTGCAAATGTGAGGAATAAATGTTAGTCCTTTGAGGTGAATTGTGGGACTAACGGTTACTCACTAAGGTGTTAATGTAAGGACTAAAGGTTAGTCCCTCGAGCTCGTCTCTGGAGACTACTGTTAGAGCCGATGCCGTTAGTCCTTAGAGGGATTAATGGCTGTGACAGCCCCATCAGTTCCAAAGAGGGCGAACCTATACCCTTTTAACACCCTTTTGGCTTAGAGTGTGCATGTTACGGAAGGTGCAAGATGGTCGTAATCAGGCCCAGGTGGTGGGAATGGAGTCGGCGAGGGTCGCATTGAAGCGATGTGTGCGTATGAAGCAGGATGGGGGCAAGATGGAGCATGGAGGGTGCTCTGAAAGGCTCACATTTTTTCCCTAATAATTCCACGCAGAACGGTGGAGATGGGTTGAGTGGTAACGTGTTAAAAGGGGTAACACTGTTGGCTTGCAATTATTCACGAATAAGGACTCGAATGATGGATCGAGCTCCATACTGCTTGCCAGGGGATTTTCAGAGAAGTCGGGTCACAGGTGGATTGACTGATGAAGGGTATCAAGCCGCTGGAATACAGAGACGACATGGGCAACCGTCGAAGAGTTGTGTGCGGCGAAGGCGTTGAAAGCGGTAGGTCCAATACCCTTCAGACGGTGTGGGTCACGATCAGCTTCTGGCATGGTGTCGTCGATACGGTGGCAAATTGCAAGCAAGCCTCAATATAAGAAGTGTAGTAGACTCACCGCAATGTTGAATGCGTCCTGCCAGTTTCTCCGAGCAAGTTCCGAACGAACGGTCAGTGTGCCGAAATTACGTCAGAGCTGGTCTTTGAAGGAAGAATAATTGCGCAAGTCGCTCTCTAATTTAGGAACCACGTCCTGGCAACCTGAGAAACGTAAAATGGACGCTGTTACGAAGCGCCGCATCCGACGACGTTACGAAGGGCGCCCGAATCGCACCGCTGCAACCACTGTTTCGAAAGACGGCGACGCCAACATGGTTCCCGAAGGCGCCACTGCTTCGAAATTCTGCCGGGAAGGTCACCAGCCGTTTGGTAGCGTAGGTTTCTCAGCTCGCCACTGCTTCGCGCAGAGCTGATAGACGAGCGGACGAGACGACGGTGAGAGTTAAACAAGGTTTATGTACAGCATATATACAGAGGCATTAAGAATTCGGCACTGGGGCCGACAGCTTAGAGACCCGAAGAGCCGAGATCTCCTCTCTAAGACATAGGTCTAATGCTCGCGACACGCCGCACGTCTTTTTTATATGCACCGGGTGGATTCTTTGAGTAACCAAATGTCCAACCAGACGCGCAGCTGGTCGTGAGGTCAGAATCCTCAATGGGGTCACTGCGGGCCCGCGTCATTCTCATCGAATGCGGAGCCGCTGCGCTGCACGTGGCTGCAGCCAAGGACGAGTGACGTCGCCAGGCATTGCGTCAGGACTCGCCATACAGGAAGGGCCGATTGCTTCGACGCACTCGTGGGTTGAGGAAATCGCTGTCCGTTGCCCGACAAAAGGCGCCGCCACGTGATGACGCCGTTGAGTTGTTCGCGTCAGGCGGGCTCGCGTGC
>CM023454.1:167780281-167935463 GCA_013339765.2 Haemaphysalis longicornis | reverse complement strand
AAGTCGATGGAAAAGCTCTGACAAGATATCTGGCCACACTGCCTGGGTTGGGAAACTGGCCTTCTATTGTGTCAATGCGAAACTGCATTATCCTATTTCTGTTTGCATCTTTCATAAGACTCATTACAGTTCAATACCCGTATCGATCCTCTATCGGTTATCATCCTTCCTTTTGCGTAGTTTATAAGCAATGTTTTTGACACGCCTATGGTGGCCATGTGAAAAAAAGTTAATCCATTCTCCATGGACCTGTTAGTCGATGGAAAAGCTCTGACAAGTATCTGGCCCACACTGCCCGGGTTGGAAACTGGGCTTCTATGTGTCAATGCGAAAATGCATTATCCCCCATTTCTGTTTGCATCTTTCATAAGACTCATTACAGTTCATGCCCCGCTATCGATCCTCTAGTGGTTATCATCCTTGCTTTTGTGTAGTTTATAAGCGAATGTTTTTTACAACGCCTATGGTGCCCTGTGAAAAAACGTAATCCATTTCCCCATGGACATGTTAGTCGATGGAAAAGCTCTGACAAGATATCTGGCCACACTGCCCGGGTGGGAAACTGGGCTTCTATTGTGTCAATGCGATAAATGCATTATCCCATTTCTGTTTGCATCTTTCATAAGACTCATTACAGTTCAATACCCGTATCGATCCTCTATGGTTATCATCCTTTCCTTTTGCGTAGTTTATAAGCGAATGTTTTTGGACAACGCCTATGGTGCCCTGTGAAAAAACGTAATCCATTTCCCCATGGACATGTTAGTCGATGGAAAAGCTCTGACAAGATATCTGGCCACACTGCCCGGGTGGGAAACTGGGCTTCTATTGTGTCAATGCGATAAATGCATTATCCCATTTCTGTTTGCATCTTTCATAAGGACTCATTACAGTTCAATACCCGTATCGATCCTCTAGTGGTTATCATCCTTTCCTTTTGCGTAGTTTATAAGCGAATGTTTTTGACAACGCCTATGGTGCCCTGTGAAAAAACGTAATCCATTTCCCCATGGACATAGTTAGTCGATGGAAAAGCTCTGACAAGATATCTGGCCACACTGCCGGGTTGGAAACTGGGCTTCTATTGTGTCAATGCGAAAAATGCATTATCCCATTTCTGTTTGCATCTTTCATAAGACTCATTACAGTTCAATACCCGTATCGATCCTCTAGTGGTTATCATCCTTTCCTTTTGCGTAGTTTATAAGCGAATGTTTTTGACAACGCCTATGGTGCCCTGTGAAAAAACGTAATCCATTTCCCCATGGACATGTTAGTCGATGGAAAAGCTCTGACAAGATATCTGGCCACACTGCCCGGGTGGGAAACTGGGCTTCTATTGTGTCAATGCGATAAATGCATTATCCCATTTCTGTTTGCATCTTTCATAAGACTCATTACAGTTCAATACCCGTATCGATCCTCTAGTGGTTATCATCCTTTCCTTTTGCGTAGTTTATAAGCGAATGTTTTTGACAACGCCTATGGTGCCCTGTGAAAAAACGTAATCCATTTCCCCATGGACATGTTAGTCGATGGAAAAGCTCTGACAAGATATCTGGCCACACTGCCCGGGTTGGAAACTGGGCTTCTATTGTGTCAATGCGAATAAATGCATTATCCCATTTCTGTTTGCATCTTTCATAAGACTCATTACAGTTCCATACACGCATCGATCCTCTTCTGGTTATCATCCTTTCCTTTTGCGTAGTTTATAAGCGAATGTTTTTGACAACGCCTATGGTGCCCTGTGAAAAAACGTAATCCATTTCCCCATGGACATGTTAGTCGATGGAAAAGCTCTGACAAGATATCTGGCCACACTGCCCGGGTGGGAAACTGGGCTTCTATTGTGTCAATGCGATAAATGCATTATCCCATTTCTGTTTGCATCTTTCATAAGACTCATTACAGTTCCATACACGCATCGATCCTCTAGTGGTTATCATCCTTTCCTTTTGTGTAGTTTATAAGCGAATGTTTTTGACAACGCCTATGGTGCCCTCTGAAAAAACGTAATCTATCTCCCCATGGACATGTTAGTCGATGGAAAAGCTCTGACAAGTTATCTGGCCACACTGCCTGGGTTGGAAACTGGGCTTCTATTGTGTCAATGCGATAAATGCATTATCCCATTTCTGTTTGCATCTTTCATAAGACTTATTACAGTTCAATACCCGTATCGATCCTCTATGGTTATCATCCTTTCCTTTTGCGTAGTTTATAAGCGAATGTTTTTGACAACGCCTATGGTGCCCTGTGAAAAAACGTAATCCATTTCCCCATGGACATGTTAGTCGATGGAAAAGCTCTGACAAGATATCTGGCCACACTGCCCGGGTTGGAAACTGGGCTTCTATTGTGTCAATGCGATAAATGCATTATCCATTTTCTGTTTGCATCTTTCATAAGACTCATACAGTTCAATACCCGTATCGATCGTCTAGTGGTTATCATCCTTTCTTTTTGCGTAGTTTATAAGCGAATGATTTTGACACGCCTTTGGTTCCCGTGAAAAAAACGTAATCCATTTCCCCATGGACATGTTATTCGATGGAAAAGCTCCCGACAGAATATCTGGCCACACTGCCTGGATGCGAAACTGGGCATCTATTGTGTCAATGCGATAAATGCATTATCCCATTTCTGTTTGCATCTTTCATAAGACTCAGTACAGTTCAATAGCCGTATCGATCCCTCTAGTAGGTTATCATCCTTCCTTTTGCGTAGTTTATAGCGAAGTTTTGTGACAACGCCTATGGTGGCCCTGTGAAAAAACGTGATCGACTTCCCCATGGACATATTAGTCGATGGAAAAGCTCTGACAAGATATGTGGCCACACTGCCCGGGTGGGAAACTGGGCTTCTATTGTGTCGATGCAATAAATGCATTATCCCATTTCTGTTTGCATCTTTCATAGGACTCATTACAGTTCAATACCCATATCGATCCTCTAGTGGTTATCATCCTTTCCTTTTGCTGTAGTTTATAAGCGAATTTTTTTGGCAACGCCTATATTGCCCTGTGAAAAAACGTGATCCATTTCCCCATGGACATGTTAGTCGATGGAAAAGCTCTGACAAGATATCTGGCCACCCTGCCCGGGTGGGAAACTGGGCTTCTATTGTGTCAATGCGATAAATGCATTATCCCATTTCTGTTTGCATCTTTCATAAGACTCATTACAGTTCAATACCCGTATCGATCCTCTAGTGGTTATCATCCTTTCCTTTTGTGTAGTTTATAAGCGAATGTTTTTGACAACGCCTATGGTGCCCTGTGAAAAAACGTAATCCATTTCCCCATGGACATAGTTAGTCAATGGAAAAGCTCTGACAAGATATCTGGCCACACTGCCCGGGTGGGAAACTGGGCTTCTATTGTGTCAATGCGATAAATGCATTATCCCATTTCTGTTTGCATCTTTCATAAGACTCATTACAGTTCAATACCCGTATCGATCCTCTATAGGTTATCATCCTTTTCCTTTTGCGTAGTTTATGAGCAAGTGTTTTTGACAACGCCTATGGTGCCCTGTGAAAAAACGTAATCCATTTCCCCATGGACAAGTTAGTCGATGGAAAAGCTCTGACAAGATATCTGGCCACACTGCCCGGGTGGAAACTGGGCTTCTATTGTGTCAATGCGATAAATGCATTATCCCATTTCTGTTTGCATCTTTCATAAGACTCATTACAGTTCAATACCCGTATCGATCCTCTAGTGGTTATCATCCTTTCCTTTTGCGTAGTTTATAAGCGAATGTTTTTGACAACGCCTATGGTGCCCTGTGAAAAAACGTAATCCATTTCCCCATGGACATGTTAGTCGATGGAAAAGCTCTGACAAGATATCTGGCCTCACTGCCCGGGTGGGAAACTGGGCTTCTATTGTGTCAATGCGATAATGCATTATCCATTTCTGTTTGCATCTTTCATAAGACTCATTACAGTTCAATACCCGTATCGATCCTCTATAGGTTATCATCCTTTCCTTTTGCGTAGTTTATAAGCGAATGTTTTTGACAACGCCTATGGTGCCCTGTGAAAAAACGTAATCCATTTCCCCATGGACATGTTAGTCGATGGAAAAGCTCTGACAAATATGTTGCCACACTGCCCGGGTGGGAAACTGGGCTTCTATTGTGTCAATGCGATAAATGCATTATCCCATTTCTGTTTGCATCTTTCATTTGACTCATTACAGTTTAATACCCGTATCAATCCTCTAGTGGTTATCATCCTTTCTTTTTGCGTAGTTTACAAGCGAACGTTTTTGACAACGCCTATGGTGCCCTTGAAAAAATGTAATCCATTTCCCCTGGGACGTGTTAGTCGATGGAAAAGCTCTGACAAGATATCTGGCCACACTGCCCGGAGTGGAAACTGGGCTTCTATTGTGTCAATGCGATAAATGCATTATCCCATTTCTGTTTGCATCTTTCCATAGACTCATTACAGTTCAATACCCGTATCGATCCTCTAGTGGTTATCATCCTTTCCTTTTGCGTAGTTTATAAGCGAATGTTTTTGACAACGCCTATGGTGCCCTGTGAAAAAACGTAATCATTTCCCCATGGACATGTTAGTCGATGGAAAAGCTCTGACAAGATATCTGGCCACACTGCCTGGTTGGAAACTGGGCTTCTATTGTGTCAATGCGATAAATGCATTATCCATTTCTGTTTGCATCTTTCATAAGACTCATTACAGTTCAATACCCGTATCGATCCTCTAGTGGTTATCATCCTTTCTTTTGCGTAGTTTATAAGCGAATGTTTTTGACAACGCCTATGGTGCCCTGTGAAAAAACGTAATCCATTTCCCCATGGACATGTTAGTCGATGGAAAAGCTCTGACAAGATATCTGGCCACACTGCCCGGGTGGGAAACTGGGCTTCTATTGTGTCAATGCGATAAATGCATTATCCCATTTCTGTTTGCATCTTTCATAAAACTTATTACAGATCAATACCCATATCGATCCTCTTCTGGTTATCATCCTTTCCTTTTGCGTAGTTTATAAGCGAATGTTTTTGACAACGCCTATGGTGCCCTGTGAAAAAACGTAATCCATTTCCCCATGGACATGTTAGTCGATGGAAAAGCTCTGACAAGATATCTGGCCACACTGCCCGGGTGGGAAACTGGGCTTCTATTGTGTCAATGCGATAAATGCATTATCCCATTTCTGTTTGCATCTTTCATAAGACTCATTACAGTTCAATACCCGTATCGATCCTCTAGTGGTTATCATCCTTTCCTTTTGCGTAGTTTATAAGCGAATGTTTTTGACAACGCCTATGGTGCCCTGTGAAAAAACGTAATCCATTTCCCATGGACATGTTAGTCGATGGAAAAGCTCTGACAAGATATCTGGCCACACTGCCCGGGTGGGAAACTGGGCTTCTATTGTGTCAATGCGATAAATGCATTATCCCATTTCTGTTTGCATCTTTCATAAGACTCATTACAGTTCAATACCCGTATCGATCCTCTAGTGGTTATCATCCTTTCCTTTTGCGTAGTTTATAAGCGAATGTTTTTGACAACGCCTATGGTGCCCTGTGAAAAAACGTAATCCATTTCCCCATGGACATGTTAGTCGATGGAAAAGCTCTGACAAGATATCTGGCCACACTGCCCGGGTGGAAACTGGGCTTCTATTGTGTCAATGCGATAAATGCATTATCCCATTTCTGTTTGCATCTTTCATAAGACTCATTACAGTTCCATACCCGTATCGATCCTCTAGTGGTTATCATCCTTTCCTTTTGCGTAGTTTATAAGCGAATGTTTTTGACAACGCCTATGGTGCCCTGTGAAAAAACGTAATCCATTTCCCCATGGACATGTTAGTCGATGAAAAGCTCTGACAAGATATCTGGCCACACTGCCCGGGTGGGAAACTGGGCTTCTATTGTGTCAATGCGATAAATGCATTATCCCATTTCTGTTTGCATCTTTCATAAGACTCATTACAGTTCAATACCCGTATCGATCCTCTAGTGGTTATCATCCTTTCCTTTTGCGTAGTTTATAAGCGAATGTTTTTGACAACGCCTATGGTGCCCTGTGAAAAAACGTAATCCATTTCCCCATGGACATATTAGTCGATGGAAAAGCTCTGACAAGATATCTGGCCACACTGCCCGGGTTGGAAACTGGGCTTCTATTGTGTCAATGCGATAAATGCATTATCCCATTTCTGTTTGCATCTTTCATAAGACTCATTACAGTTCCATACCCGTATCGATCCTCTAGTGGTTATCATCCTTTCCTTTTGCGTAGTTTATAAGCGAATGTTTTTGACAACGCCTATGGTGCCCTGTGAAAAAACGTAATCCATTTCCCCATGGACATGTTAGTCGATGGAAAAGCTCTGACAAGATATCTGGCCACACTGCCCGGGTTGGAAACTGGGCTTCTATTGTGTCAATGCGATAAATGCATTATCCCATTTCTGTTTGCATCTTTCATAAGACTCATTACAGTTCAATACACGTATCGATCCTCTAGTGGTTATCATCCTTTCCTTTTGCGTAGTTTATAAGCGAATGTTTTTGACAACGCCTATGGTGCCCTGTGAAAAAACGTAATCCATTTCCCCATGGACATGTTAGTCGATGGAAAAGCTCTGACAAGATATCTGGCCACACTGCCCGGGTGGAAACTGGGCTTCTATTGTGTCAATGCGATAAATGCATTATCCATTTCTGTTTGCATCTTTCATAAGACTCATTACAGTTCAATACCCGTATCGATCCTCTAGTGGTTATCATCCTTTCCTTTTGCGTAGTTTATAAGCGAATGTTTTTGACAACGCCTATGGTGCCCTGTGAAAAAACGTAATCCATTTCCCCATGGACATGTTAGTCGATGGAAAAGCTCTGACAAGATATCTGGCCACACTGCCCGGGTGGGAAACTGGGCTTCTATTGTGTCAATGCGATAAATGCATTATCCCATTTCTGTTTGCATCTTTCATAAGACTCATTACAGTTCAATACCCGTATCGATCCTCTAGTGGTTATCATCCTTTCCTTTTGCGTAGTTTATAAGCGAATGTTTTTGACAACGCCTATGGTGCCCTGTGAAAAAACGTAATCCATTTCCCCATGGACATGTTAGTCGATGGAAAAGCTCTGACAAGATATCTGGCCACACTGCCCGGGTTGGAAAACTGGGCTTCTATTGTGTCAATGCGATAAATGCATTATCCGATTTCTGTTTGCATCTTTCATAAGACTCATTACAGTTCAATACCCGTATCGATCCTCTAGTGGTTATCATCCTTTCCTTTTGCGTAGTTTATAAGCGAATGTTTTTGACAACGCCTATGGTGCCCTGTGAAAAAACGTAATCCATTTCCCATGGACATGTTAGTCGATGGAAAAGCTCTGACAAGATATCTGGCCACACTGCCGGGTTGGAAACTGGGCTTCTATTGTGTCAATGCGATAAATGCATTATCCATTTCTGTTTGCATCTTTCATAAGACTCATTACAGTTCAATACCCGTATCGATCCTCTAGTGGTTATCATCCTTTCCTTTTGCGTAGTTTATAAGCGAATGTTTTTGACAACGCCTATGGTGCCCTGTGAAAAAACGTAATCCATTTCCCCATGGACATGTTAGTCGATGGAAAGCTCTGACAAGATATCTGGCCACACTGCCCGGGTGGGAAACTGGGCTTCTATTGTGTCAATGCGATAAATGCATTATCCCATTTCTGTTGCATCTTTCATAAGACTCATTACAGTTCAATACCCGTATCGATCCTCTATAGGTTATCATCCTTTCCTTTTGCGTAGTTTATAAGCGAATGTTTTGACAACGCCTATGGTGCCCTGTGAAAAAAACGTAATCCATTTCCCCATGGACATGTTAGTCGATGGAAAAGCTCTGACAAGATATCTGGCCACACTGGCCGGGTGGAAACTGGGCTTCTATGTCGGTCAATGCGAAAAATGAATTATCCCATTTCTGTTTGCATCTTTCATAAGACTCATTACAGTTCATACCCGTATCTATCCTCTAGTGGTTATCATCCTTTCCTTTTGCGTAGTTTATAAGCGAATGTTTTTGACAACGCCTATGGTGCCCTGTGAAAAACGTAATTCATTTCCCCATGGACATGTTAGTCGATGGAAAAGCTCTGACAAGATATCTGGCCACACTGCCCGGGTGGAAACTGGGCTTCTATTGTGTCAATGCGATAAATGCATTATCCCATTTCTGTTTGCATCTTTCATAAGACTCATTACAGTTCAATACCCGTATCGATCCTCTTCTGGTTATCATCCTTTCCTTTTGCGTAGTTTATAAGCGAATGTTTTTGACAACGCCTATGGTGCCCCGTGAAAAAACGTAATCCATTTCCCCATGGACATGTTAGTCGATGGAAAAGCTCTGACAAGATATCTGGCCACACTGCCCGGGTTGGAAACTGGGCTTCTATTGTGTCAATGCGATAAATGCATTATCCCATTTCTGTTTGCATCTTTCATAAGACTCATTACAGTTCAATACCCGTATCGATCCTCTAGTGGTTATCATCCTTTCCTTTTGCGTAGTTTATAAGCGAATGTTTTGACAACGCCTATGGTGCCCTGTGAAAAAACGTAATCCATTTCCCCATGGACATGTTAGTCGATGGAAAAGCTCTGACAAGATATCTGGCCACACTGCCCGGGTAGGAAACTGGGCTTCTATTGTGTCAATGCGAATAATGCATTATCCCATTTCTGTTTGCATCTTTCATAAGACTCATTACAGTTCAATACCCGTATCGATCCTCTAGTGGTTATCATCCTTTCCTTTTGCGTAGTTTATGAGCAAGTGTTTTTGACAACGCCTATGGTGCCCTGTGAAAAAACGTAATCCATTTCCCCATGGACATGTTAGTCGATGGAAAAGCTCTGACAAGATATCTGGCCACACTGCCCGGGTGGGAAACTGGGCTTCTATTGTGTCAATGCGATAAATGCATTATGCCATTTCTGTTTGCATCTTTCATAAGACTCATTACAGTTCAATACCGTATCGATCCTCTAGTGGTTATCATCCTTTCCTTTTGCGTAGTTTATAAGCGAATGTTTTTGACAACGCCTATGGTGCCCTGTGAAAAAACGTAATCCATTTCCCCATGGACAAGTTAGTCGATTGAAAACCTCTGACAAGATATCTGGCTACACTGCCCGGGTGGAAAACTGGGCTTCTATTGTGTCAATGCGATAAATGCATTATTCCATTTCTGTTTGCATCTTTCATAAGACTCATTACAGTTCAATACCCGTATCGATCCTCTAGTGGTTATCATCCTTTCCTTTTGTGTAGTTTATAAGCGAATGTTTTTGACAACGCCTATGGTGCCCTGTGAAAAAACGTAATCCATTTCCCCATGGACATGTTAGTCGATGGAAAAGCTCTGACAAGATATCTGGCCACACTGCCCGGGTGGGAAACTGGGCTTCTATTGTGTCAATGCGATAAATGCATTATCCCATTTCTGTTTGCATCTTTCATAAGACTCATTACAGTTCAATACCCGTATCGATCCTCTAGTGGTTATCATCCTTTCCTTTTGCGTAGTTTATAAGCGAATGTTTTTGACAACGCCTATGGTGCCCTGTGAAAAAACGTAATCCATTTCCCCATGGACATGTTAGTCGATGGAAAAGCTCTGACAAGATATCTGGCCACACTGCCCGGGTGGAAACTGGGCTTCTATTGTGTCAATGCGATAAATGCATTATCCCATTTCTGTTTGCATCTTTCATAAGACTCATTACAGTTCCATACACGCTATCGATCCTCTTCTGGTTATCATCCTTTCCTTTTGCGTAGTTTATAAGCGAATGTTTTTGACAACGCCTATGGTGCCCTCTGAAAAAACGTAATCTATCTCCCCATGGACATGTTAGTCGATGGAAAAGCTCTGACAAGATATCTGGCCACACTGCCCGGGTTGGAAACTGGGCTTCTATTGTGTCAATGCGATAAATGCATTATCCATTTCTGTTTGCATCTTTCATAAGACTCATTACAGTTCATACACGCTATCGATCCTCTTCTGGTTATCATCCTTTCCTTTTGCGTAGTTTATAAGCGAATGTTTTTGACAACGCCTATGGTGCCCTGCTGAAAAAACGTAATCCATTTCCCCATGGACATGTTAGTCGATGGAAAAGCTCTGACAAGATATCTGGCCACACTGCCCGGGTGGAAACTGGGCTTCTATTGTGTCAATGCGATAAATGCATTATCCCATTTCTGTTTGCATCTTTCATAAGACTCATTACAGTTCAATACCCGTATCGATCCTCTATAGGTTATCATCCTTTCCTTTTGCGTAGTTTATAAGCAAATGTTTTTGACAACGCCTATGGTGCCCTGTGAAAAAACGTAATCCATTTCCCCATGGACATGTTAGTCGATGGAAAAGCTCTGACAAGATATCTGGCCACACTGCCCGGGTTGGAAACTGGGCTTCTATTGTGTCAATGCGATAAATGCATTATCCCATTTCTGTTTGCATCTTTCATAAGACTCATTACAGTTCAATACCCGTATCGATCCTCTAGTGGTTATCATCCTTTCCTTTTGCGTAGTTTACAAGCGAATGTTTTGGACAACGCCTATGGTGCCCTGTGAAAAAACGTAATCCATTCCCCATGGACGTGTTAGTCGAATGGAAAAGCTGTGACAAGATATCTGGCTACACACTGTCCGGGTGGAAAACTGGGGCTTCTATTGTGTCAATGCGATAAATGCATTATCCATTTCTGTTTGCATCTTTCATAAGACTCATTACAGTTCAATACCCGTATCGATCCTCTAGTGGTTATCATCCTTTCCTTTTGCGTAGTTTATAAGCGAATGTTTTTGACAACGCCTATGGTGCCCTGTGAAAAAACGTAATCCTTTTCCCCATGGACATGTTAGTCGATGGAAAAAGCTCTGACAAGATATCTGGCCACACTGCCTCGGTGGGGAAACTGGGCTTCTATTGTGTCAATGCGATAAATGCATTATCCCATTTCTGTTTGCATCGTTCATAAGACCATTACAGTTCAATCCCCTATCGATCCTCTTCGTGGTTATCATCCTTTCCTTTTGCGTAGTTTATAAGCGAATGTTTTTTGACAACGCCTATGGTGCCCTGTGAAAAAACGTAATTCATTTCCCCATGGACATTTTAGTCGATGGAAAAGTTCTGACAAATATCTGGCCACACTGCCCGGGTGGGAAACTGGGCTTCTATTGTGTCAATGCGATAATGCATTATTCCATTTCTGTTCGCATCTTTCCATAAACTCATTCCTGTTCAATAACCGTATCGATTCTCTAGTGGTTATCATCCTTTCCTTTTGCGTAGTTTATAAGCGAATGTTTTTGACAAGACCGATGGCGCCCAGTGAAAAATATAATGCATTTCCCCGTGGACATGTTAGTCGACAAAAAAGCTCCAACAAGATATCTGGCCACACTGCCGAATGGGAAACTGGGCTTTTATCGCATGAGTGTGGTGTATGCATTATCGAATTTGTGAACGCACCTTTCATTACGACTCATAGCTGTTCAATACCCGTATCAGGCCTTTGGTCGTTATCCTTTTCATTTGCGTAGTTTATAAGCGAATGTTCTTACAAGACCGATGGCGCCCTGTGAAAAAAATAATGCATTTCAACATAGAATGGTTGGTCGACCAAATAGCTCGGACAAGATATCTGGCCACACTGCCCGAGCACAAATACCGTTTCACAATGTGTCAGTACGGTATATCCATCGTCCAATTTCTGAACGCACCTGTCATTACAACTCATCAGTGTGCAATACCCGTATCATCCTCTTGTCGTTATCATCTTTTCCGTTTGTGTAGATTATAAGCGAAAGTTTTTGACAAGACCAATGAAGCCCTGTGAGAAAACTACTGCTTTTCCCCGTAGACCGGTGGGTCGACCGAAAAGCTCTGACAAGATATCTGGCCACACTGCCCGAGTGCGAAACGGGACTTCCATTGCGTCAATACTGTATATGCAAATCCAATTTCTTAACGCACCTGTCATTACAACTCATAAGTGTCCATTACCCGTATCAGTCCTCTAGTCATTATCGTGCTTTCCTTTTGCGTAGTTTAAAAGCGAAAGTTTTTGACAAGACTTGTGGCGCCCTGTGAAAAAACTAATGCATTTTATTATAGACTCGTTAGTCGACCGAAAAGTTCCGACAAGATATCTGGCCACACTGCCCGACCACGAAAACGGGTTTCTATTGTGTCAGTACGGTATATCAATGTCCAGTTTCTGAACACACTTTTCATTACGAGTTATTAGTGTCCAATACCTCTATTGGTCCTCTGGTCGTTATCATCCACTCGTTTTGCGTAGTTTATAAGCGAAAGTTTTTGACAAGACCGATGGCGCACTTTGAAAAAAGTAATGCATTTCCACATGAACCGGTTGGTCGACCGTAAAGCTCTGACAAAATATCTGGCCACACTGCCCGAGTGCGAAACTGGGCTTCCCTTGTGTCGATAAGATATACATTGTTCGACTTATGAACACACCTTTCATTACGACTCATAAGTGTCCAATGCGAGAACGAATTGCGGTCACTGACCAAGTCAAGGTGAAAAACACAGCGACGTTTCGGAACCCCTACGGGTTCCTTGATCACACTAAGCAGGCAAGAGCCGTAAGTCGCTTCTTATTTTAAGATGTGACGTAATGAACGGGTGTAGCTTGCCGGCAGATTGCCATCTGTCTATTGCTAGTGCCATTGGTCTTTTTAATGAACACGGATTTCAAAAGTAATCTCGTGGCTTGAATCTTTTCCTTTGCTTTTATAGCGGCGTTATCCCAGTCGATGGAATGACCGTAATGATCGGCATGCTCGGCCAGGGCATTCGGCGCTTTCTTGTTGCTGCCCATGTCCCTTTGGTGTTCCTTTATTCTCCTTCTGAAGTTGCCAGTTCCGCCGATGTAACTGCAGCTACAGCCTGCGCATGGTATCTTGTAGACAACATCGGGGTATCTCTTGCTGTCCAAGCGATCTTTCACGTTTACGAGCTCATTCCTCAGGTTGTTGGACGGCATGTGGGCAACGTGAAGGTCATACGTTGAAAAGATACGGCTTAAAGCTTCGCTAACCCCAGGAACGTATGGGAAGCCGGCGCATCTTCGATATGACTTGCCCTGGGATGGCCTGGGATTGAAAACACGGTCTTCGGCATTCTTAATAAATTTCTCCGGGTACCCGTTCGTCAGTAATTCTTGATGTATGGTTTCAAGTTCTTTCCTCCTTTCGTCGTCACTTGGGCAAATACGTGTTGCTCGCGTCACAAGAGAAAAACGACGGATTGCTTGTGACAGGTTGGGAGGCACGAATTATAATTCAGGTAATGTCCGGTATGCGTCACCTTCCTGTGCCCAGCAAACGAAAGACTAGTTCCGCTACGCCTCAGCTGGACATCGAGGAAAGGAAGGCTGCTGTCGCACTCATATTCTGCATTGAATTGTATGGAGGCTTCTATCGAGTTAAGAAGAAGCCGGAGCCGTGGGGCATCGTTCCTATTGATGATGCAGAAGCAGTCGTCCACGTAGCGGACGAATATCTTGGGCTTGGGATCGAAACCAGCGAGGGCCTTCTGTTCAATGACTTCCATGACCTAATTTGCCGTGAGAAAGTCCGCGACATTTCCCTGGATGAAGACGACGTATTGGTTTCCTCCGACGTCAAGTCGCTCTACACTTCGGTTCCTGTCGACTTGGCCTTAGCGACATGCAAAGTGGTCCTGCTGGCGGACGAAACGCTCGCGGAACGCACACCTTTGGAGGTTGAACACGTGTGTGAGTTGCTGGAATTTTGTTTAAGCAACACATACTTCACCTACCGCGAGCAAGGTTACCAGCAGATCCACGGAACTGCCATGAGAGCTTCCATATCCGTTACTACGGCAAATGTGGTCATGGAAGTCTTTGAACAGAAGGCCCTCGCTGGTTTTTGATCCCAAGCCCAAGATATTCGTCCGCTACGTGGACGACTGCTTCGGCATCATCAATAGGAACGATGCCCCACGGCTCCTGCTTCTTAACTCGATAGAAGCCTCCATACAATTCACTGCAGAATATGAGTGTGACAGCAGCCTTCCTTTTCTCGATGTCCAGCTGAGGCGTACCGTAACTAGTCTTTCGTTTGCTGGGCACAGGAAGGTGACGCATACCGGACATTACCTGAATTATAATTCGTGCCACCCAGCCTGTCACAAGCAATCCCGTCGTTTCTTCTCTTGTGACGCGGGCAACACGTATTTGACCAAGTGACGACGAAAGGAGGAAAGAACTTGAAACCATACATCAAGAATTACTGACGAACGGGTACCCGGAGAAATTTATTAAGAATGCCGAAGACCGTGTTTTCAATCCCAGGCCATTCCAGGGCAAGTCATATCGAAGACGCGCCGGCATCCCATACGCTCCTGGGGTGAGCGAAGCTTTAGGCCGTATCTTTTCGACGTATGACCTTCGCGTTGCCCACATGCCGTCCAACAAGCTGAGGAATCAGCTCGTGAACGTGAAAGATCGCTTGGACAGCAAGAGATACCCCGGTGTTGTCTACAAGATACCATGCGCAGACTGTAGCTGCAGTTACATCGGCGAAACTGGCAACATCAGAACGAGAATAAAGGAACACCAAAGGGACGTGGGCAGCAACAAGAAAGCGTCGAATGCCCTGGCCGAGCATGCCGATCATCACGGTCATTCCATCGACTTAGATAACGCCGCTATAATAGCAAAGGAAAAGAACCCAGCCACGAGATTACTTTTGAAATCCGTGTTCATTCAAAAGACCAAGGACACTATCAATAAGACATATGGCAATCTGCCGGCAAGCTACACCCGTTCATTACGTCACAAATTTAGAATAAGAAGCGACTTACGGCTCTTGCCTGCTTAGTGTGATCAAGGAACCCGCACGGGTTCCGAAACATCTCTGTGTTTTTCACCTTGACTTGGTCAGTGACCGCAATTCGTTCTCATCATGATACCTGACCAGACGAACTTTCGTCGAACTCTTGACTACATAAGTGTCCAATACCCTTATCGGTCCTGCAGTCGTTATCATCCTTTCCTTTTGCGTAGTTAATAAGCGAAAGTTTCTGACAAGATCGATGGCGTCCTGTGAAAAAACTAACGCATTTCCCCACAGACCTATTGGTCGACCGAAAAGTTCTGACAAGATAAGTGGCCACACTGCCCTAGCGGGAAACCAGGCATCCCTTGTGTCAATAATGTTACACAAAATTCGTGAAAACAAGGAACTCTTCTAGGTAAGATAACCCACGCATCAATCATTAAGGAGGAGTACAATAGCATCTCTTTATCTCATAAAGATATGCATACGCTTCTTTCGTCGATGCATTTACGTAAACTGCAAAAAATCGTCGTTTGTGTCTGTTCTTCGATCGCAATTTTCGTCTTGGAAGGTTCGGCGATCGACAGGATGCAGTGGCAGCCAAGGCTGGACGCACTTCTGGCGAAGATTTTCGCCAACTTGTGATGCACTTTAGCAGTCCGAAAGCTCTCCTACTTCTCTCAACTTTCTGTAAGAGTGATTGTAAGGATTTGTTTTCTCTGTATGACTCGCACTTAACCTCGTTCCTATTGCCGAGAAACAAGATAATTTCCCAGTAATCTACTTTGATTAACGCGTAATTGCTGTAAATGACGTGCTGGGATTGGTGATGAATTCTCTAATACGAGTCTCTATAGAGCGAACCGCCTGGAGCGTTTTGTTTTAGGGAAGCTCCTCCGTAAACGCCACAGGCTCGCTGACACCGCCGCAGAACCACCCGCATGCTGCGCGGGGCACGACCGGCGGCGAAAACATGCCGGCGGCTTTGGCTGCAAGTGGTGCCCGTTTGGCACTAAGTGGTTAGGCTGCAGGTGGTGCTCGAGCCACTACATGTAACAGCTCTTCAAAATGCCGCTCAAGGTACACACACGAAGTGTCCTGTGTGGTAAAAAAACTGATAATGTGTGCTGAAACCATACTATAAAACCTTCCGCGCGGCTAGTGAAAGCGCCCATGAAATATCGGCTGTGGTGGCGAGCCTAAACATTTCTGGAGGTGCCGGCTGGCTGTCTTGAGCACTTCAAAATGGGCGCCATGAGGCGCGCCTCCCCATTGGCGCAAGTCGTCAACGTCAAGCTTTCCAACTGCCGTGCACGCTGCGCGTCCTTTTCTTACTGAGGAACAAGCTACCATGCGCGCAGAATCACCGACGCGAGTATGAAAAAATGCGCGCAACGCCGACGTGCCCGAATCCCGTGCAAAATACTCCACGTGGTTATGTGTGTAGGCACTGAAGCACTCACTACGTCCATGTTTAGTTAGCTTCCTCCAGGGAGCTGCGGTTGCGTTGCGTTCCGGTAAAAATGGTTTCCATTCCCAACGAGGCCCCAATCTCAACTCAATTGCCGTGTTAGCAGGGGCTACGCCAAAATTGGAATTGCCAATCTCACCTTTTAAGTCTTGAGGCGTCAGTGACTTGTGGGCTGTCCATCGGCCATTTCAGGGGCCATTCGGAAGTCAGTTGTATGCCGTCTCGCTGCCATGACGACGACCGGTTAAGCACTCGCTGAAATAAGTGATGCTTTACTTTAAAATCACCTCAAATATTAAACCACTCTTTCCGGTATGCTCACTCCGGGGGTTATTAGCGATTCGGCCAAGACAGTTATGGGCTCATTCAGAGACTCGGGCTTGAGGGCTTGGTTGAAAGCGAGAACGACCTTAATTTCATGAGCAGTAGCCGCAAGGATACCCCAAAGGGGATGATGAATATGATGGAGGGGCGCCCACGTAGACGAAGATGTCAAGATGCATTTATTCATCACGCTTATCAGGTGCCCGACAAATGAACGACAAGCTTGTGTCATGCATTTTCCTTAAAGGAGTACTGACACAAAATTTCAAAGCAGAGATAAGCATGTAAACTGCTTCCTTTTTATCAGGAGATATCTCCCAACATGTTTCAACAGCAGCAATTCGGCGTAACATATTTTAAATTCATTGTAATCTCCGCCCGCACGACAAAGCCCAGACCGGACCGACATGGCATCATCTGCTACGTGCCCAAAACTTCCGACATCGGGGCTCCCGTGACGAATCCAACGCGCTGGCTGTGGTTGGCGCACGTTGCACCGGCGTGTGTTTACGTGATGGTTTTGAGACTGACGTCATGCTGCCCGGGCGCGTAAAGACAAGAAGTCTGGGCGCGCGCGTGCGCTCGCTCCGTGCGCGTCCACAGCGGCAGCGGTATGGCAAGAATGGTGACGTCTCATGATACCTACTGTCATGGCGGCCGCTCGGCGTTCGTTTTGTCGAAACTGAAACTGACATGAATAAACGACGCCTTAAATAAATGCTTAGGCTGCGATCGACCGTCCAATGTTTCATTTATTTATTTATTTATTTATTTATTTATTTATTTATTTATTTATTTATTTATTTATTTATTTATTTATTTATTTATTTATTTATTTATTTATTTATTTTCCTTCAAGGTCATTAGACATTACAGAGGGGAGTGGGTAGGGAGAAACAGTGAAAATAACAACACAATGAAAGAACAAAAAAGAGAACAATAGTTATACAGTCAGCACGTTTCTGGTCGTACAATGTTAGCTATTGCGTTCTTGAAAAGGTTGAAGTCTCGAATGGTTGCTGTCGGTTTTGGAAGGCCATTCCATTCCTTCGATGTTTCCTGCCATGAAAGACTGCGAAAAGAAGTTAGTTGTGCAGGAAGGAATGCCGAGTTTGAAGGGATGATCAAAACGTTGTGAAATGTGATGTGGACGGATTATGAATTCATTATGTAAGAAGGCATGGTGGTAGAGCTTGTGAAAAAGACATAAGCGGGAAACTTTACGGCGTGATGCAAGGGATGGTAGACTAAGGTCTGCTTTCATGGATGATATGCTTGCGGTGCGATTTTAATTGCTTGTAATAAAACGAGCCGAGTTATTCTGAACCATTTCTAGTGACTGTATTAAATTGACGTGAAAGAGATCCCATATTGCTGCTGCGTATTCTAGTTTTGAGGGAATTAGTGTTTTGTATAGGAGTAATTTTAGAGTGGAATGGGCTTTTGAAAAGTTACGGCGTAGGTACCCAAGCATGCGGTTGGCGTTGTTAATTACATAGGTGATATGAACGTTCCAGGTTAGGTTAGTTGTGACGTGCACACCAAGGTATTTGTAAGAGGGTACATTTTCTAACGGGTTATTACCTAGGTAGTACACAGGCGGTGTGCTAGGAGACCTAGTTACACGCATGAGTTTACACTTATTTGGGTTTAATTCCATCAACCAGTTGTTACACCATTCTGAAATCGCATTAAGATCTGACTGAAGAATATGTAAGTCGTTAGTGCATGTTATTTCTCGGAAGATCCCGCAGTCGTCAGCAAAGAGATGAATGTTGCTACTAACATTAGAGGGTAGATCGTTAATGTATATTAAAAAGAGGAGCGGACCAAGAACTGAGCCTTGTGGCACACCAGACCGCACTGCACTTAGCTCAGATTCTTTGTCGTTAGCGCTGACGAATTGCGAACGGTTTGTTAAAAAACATTCAATCCAGGTTAAGAGTTGTGAATCTAGATTAAGAAACCGGAGTTTAAGCAACAGAAGTTGTGACATACTTTATCGAAAGCTTTGCTGAAATCTAAAAATATGCAATCTGCCTCTGATGAACGATCAAGAATAACGTTTAATTTGTGCGTAAATGATGCCAGTTGTGTTTCGCATGAATATGATTTACGAAACCCATGTTGGGATGGTGTAAAAAAAGAATTCGTCCCTAGGAAGTTGGCTAGATGTGAATACAAAATGTGTTCAAATAGCTAACATGGAATACTAGTAAGCGAAATTGGACGATAGTTAAGTAGGCATTGCTTGTTACCAGATTTGTGAAATGGAACAACCTTACCAACCTTCCAGTGTGATGGCAGAGAACCTTCAGTGAGGGACTGCTGAAAAATCATTGATAGAAAGACTGAAGAATAACAAAGTGTGCCCACCAAGAACTTGGGAGTAATTAAATCACAGCCTGGGGCTGAAGATACATTTAACAATGTTAAAGCACTTTTTACAACATCGTAATCAATTGTTAGCGGCAACATTGCAGGGTAATCAAAGCATTCTAGTTGTGGTGATGGGCAGTGTGCAACGGAAGTGAAGTGTTGTGAAAAGACACAATTAAGCAAGGAAGCACAGTCTTCATCAGGAATAGATTCACCGTTGTTATGAACAAGCGATATGACAGTATCACTGTTGGCGTTTATCACGCGCCAAAACTTTTTGATATTAGTTGTGAGCATGTTTGGCAGGTTATTGCGGAAAAAGTTATCTTTGGCACTTTTTAGTGCTCCTATATATTCTTCTGAGGCTGTCTTGTAATGTTGCCAACGGGCGGGATTTGTAGATCGTTTAGCAGACCGATACAGGCGCTTTTTTCTGTTTGACAAACGTTTTAAGTGAACGTTATACCACGGAGCTTCTGGGTTAACTGTGATAGTATGCACGGGTATTGACTTAGATGTAAGATCATTGACATTTGATAAGAACATGTCCCAGTTGGTTTGCACGCTACGGCTGTCAATGCTGGCGGTGAATATGTCTTGAAAATTATTCAGTTCGACGTTGATTGCTTGGAAGTTGGAACCCACAAATCATTCAATGATTAGTGGGCTAAAATCAAGCTTAGCAGCAAAAAAAAAACGTAACACGAAAATTTTCCGTCAGTACTCCTTTAGCAATAAAACATACCACAACTCAAAAAGACTTTGCAGCACTTCCGATAAACGTTTTCAATCTTTCGCTCGCATGGGGAAGTAATGCGAAAGCTATAGTTATGCCACGATGTAGCGGCACTGCGTGATTTGCTAGCCACAGGAGATACGCCTCCGTGCTATTAAGCCCAAGGACGCGTGTTCGATTCCTGGCCGCAGCGGCGGCGAAAAGCGAAATCACCAGTGTGCTCGAAGTTTTGGCGCACGTTAAAATCCCGAGCTAGTCAACATTAGGCCGGAATCCTCCATTACGGCGCGCCTTATCGCCTGCATATAATCAGTGCGTCGACCCTTACAATCAATCAATCAATCAATCAATCAATCAATCAATCAATCAATCAATCAATCAATCAATCAATCAATCAATCAATCAATCAATCAATCATTCAATTAATCAATCAATCAATCAATCACACAAACAAACAAACAAACAAACAAACAAACAAACAAACAATCAATCAATCAATCAATCAATCAATCAATCAGATACCCCTTCAATTTCTGCTTTATGTGGCTTTCTTTTAAAGTGACTGACGAATGCGTTCATTGCTGCAACTGAACGAAAGTCCGCTAATATTCTCTAAATCGCTGAAATTTTATAATTTCAGCATTCGAAGAACGCTTAAAATGGAATAGAGAGATATCTTCTGAGAAAACTTAAGTGCACCCCATTTTAGGCGCTCGCCTTGTCGTCCTAGCTCCCTCGCCCGACCCAAAGATATAGAGCACCATCCGGGGATAACGCTGTTGTTCACTTTTTTTTATTTATTACCCGTCTTCAACACACACTTACAACACAAAAATAACCACACTGCATTTGGTACAACACACACCGACATTAACATACCACCCGTGCCTCTGGCTAGGCTTTGTCATTTAATCATCACTTTAGAGAAATTAACGGCTCCAGAAAATCCAACCAATCTGGTACTGGCTGCTGGGCTCTCAGCCCCTCAACGAACTGCGTGACACTCTCCCGCAGAAACTGCCGTGCCAGTCGGGCATCCACGTTTCCATGAGGCCACGCCATGTGCGCCCTCCATATGCTGTGAAGGCCCAGAAGCTTTAATAAATCGTAGGGGACGCCTTTGTTATTCTCTGTGGGTAAATACCGTATACCATGCGGGGTAAGCGGGAAGTCTTTGTGTAAAGTTGACTGCATAACATCCCGAAAGTGAACCGCCATCCACCAGTGTATAAAAACGTGATCTATCTTATCCGGTTGTTTACAAATTGTAAAGTCAGTAGCCCAGGGTGTATCTAACCACTTTTTTAACCATGTTTGCACAGTAAGTGTCCCCGAATGAAGTTTGAGAAAAAAGGACTTCACCCCCGGTTTTACAGCCTTACGCTTAACTCTTTCTAGCACATCCTCTCTGGGCCTTCTTTGCACAGTTCTCTATATCAAGGTATCAGGAACAGACTGTCGCAAAAATCTTTATATAATTTTCTACGTGACACTGTACTCAAATATTCCATTGAAAAACAACTTGACAGAAACCAGAGTGACATGACAACTTCCTCCTAAAATATCCTAAAATTCTGCCCTGTATGTGCAAACTGGATACGACAAATTCCAGCAGTGCTCTAGACAGCCACACCTGGCAAATTGTTCGCAAAAAAGGATCGCTTGTATCGCGAAGAAAAGGGAACCTATTCACCAATTCGTGGGCAAACAGGTGCGACAACGCAAGCCCGCCCTCCTTGATGCGACGAAAAAGGTTATCTCTACCTCACCTTTCCCATGTAAATGACCAGATACACACAGAAAATGCAGGATGCATTTTCTGTACATAAAAACGCGAGCAGTGCAACAGTTGCACAACGTACCACCCATTGGGAATAAAAAATAAATTACACGTAGTCGCTTTGCAAACATTGAAAGAAAAACCACTTTCCACTTTTCTGCCCTGTCGCTTATGTCCTGCGTTCGGGCACGGCAATACGGTTCGCTGTCCTGGTAGCACCCCACTGGCGTCTCTAGATACTTAATGGGACTGGTTTCCCATCTAACGTTGGCAACAAATTCCGGTGTCAAATAACAGTCCCCATGCCAGAAGCCCAAACATTTCCCCTAGTTAACCCCACTACTTGTGATTGACCCAAAACGTTTAACAATGTCCACCGCTTTTGTAACACTTTGTTTGGTCGTACAGAAAAGTGCGATGTCGTCTGCGTAGGGCAGAAGTTTTACTTCTGCATCGCATAGCTTGAATTCACGAATGTGTTCACTTTCAACTATATTTAAGCAGAGCGTTTCGATATACAGGCAGAAAAGAAGTTGGCGCAGAGGGTAGCCCTGGCGCACCGACCGTTCAACGCTAATGGGGGCCCCCAGCGTCTTGTTTACAATTAATATCGTTGTGCACTTCTGGTATGCCAGAGCAAGCCCCTCCTTGATGACTATTCTGACGTTCACATAATTTGAAATCAGCAACAATAATTCATGGGACACACAATCAAACGCTTTCTCCCAATCAAGTTGGAGAACAGCCACGCGGGCTCGGGCAGCGTCGCATCATTGCAGCACACATCTCGCCTTGTGTATGTTTGAAAAAATAGTGCGTCCTTTTATGCCCCACGTCTGGTGTGACGCTGTTGTTCGCGGCGTACCCCAAAGCTTCGAAAGCCAAGCTGTTTATATAGTCATAAGCGTACGAAACTCGTGAAACGCTGGCGCTTGTCATAAATCTTCCCGTTCTTTAGGGCAAAGAAAACTATAGGTACATTTGCGGAAAATGTATACGTAAGAAACCGGCAGCGCCCGCGTTCCTTTAGTTAAGAAGACCCGATGGGTTTGTATTTACCATAGTAAACGGAAAATGTGGCAGTACAACGACGGCACGTGCAGGGAGAAAAGTACAAAGAGAACAGAACTCCTGCTGGTGCAGTTTCAGGCTAGGGGCGGGTGAGCACTGCAACGGCGGGAAATTCGAATTGCATGGGGTGGTAGCATTAAGCGGATAACGGCTGTACAACCCATTAGGGCGAATCTTTGCTCTTCACTTCATTTTATTTCATTTGTTTCCACCTTAACGCCCTGAGGCCATTACATAAGGGAGGGGGGTGGCGTGCAGAAACGTGTGACACAGCGGTGGTATGAAAAAAAGATTAGAAGGCAACAAAGAAGAAAAAATGGAACCAGTTGCGAAGGTACCGCAATAATAGCAGCAAATACAAAATTACCGTACAAAAATACAGTTCAAAAGTGCAAAACATACATGAGACACATTTGACACGGACGTGTTATGGAACATAGTTGAGCAATTCTTCGCAGAATAATTTGCGGTCTGCGCATGAGGCTATTGTATCGGGCAGGTGGCTCCAGAGGGTTATTGCTAGGGGGAAGTATGAGTTGAGCATTGATGAAGCATGGCTGGGTAGTCGTGTTAAGGCGTTGCTCTGGCTGATACGGAACGAGGTTCGGTGTGGTGGTTTTAAGAGAGGGTGTCTGGCTTTCGGGTCTTAATAAAAGGTATGAAGAAGGCAGTGGCGTGATATCATCCGGCGTTACTCAAGTGAATGAAGGCTGAAAGATTGCTTTAGTGCAGTGACGCTGGTGTTAGTGGAGTACTGTGAGAAGAAAAAGCGCGCGGCACGATTCTGCATGGCTTTTAACTTGTGTGTGAGGTATGCCTGTGAGGAATGCCAAAATTGATGGTGCATAATTCAAGCTATTCAAAATGCCCATTTGTGACCTTGTTAGAAAATGTGACGGAATAACGCCGGCGGATGGCGATGTTGCTGAAACCAATGTTGCTATTGAAGAGAGGCTACTGGTATTACACTTTTCCGGTGAAAACTCTGTCTTAAATGATTCTCAAACGAGAGTTTTTGAACTGATTGAACTTTGAGAAAATATGGTTTTGGAAGCTGCTTCCATACAAGGGAATCAAACTTTAAACGCGATTTCTCTAACGAAATAATAATCGAATGACGGTATCAGGGAGTTTAAAAAATTTCGATTGAGGCGGAATATTACACCTCGTTGTTTGAAAGACGTCATCTGATTTCAAGAAACGTGTGGTTTAAAATTAATTTTACAACAAATGTCTGATGTCTCGATGTCTCTGGTGATGTTCACGATGGTAATATGTCTTTACAAAACTTGTATCAGAACGATATCGGCGCTTCCCGCCTTGACAGGGTAAGCAACGTTGTTTGAGATGCATTTAACCCCAAAACGGTTTGCTACGCCACTGCATGCCACTAAAATTATACTTCCTAAGAATTTATTGTGTTGTGTCAATTGCTTGCTCATCCAGCATTTTGGACATTGCTGTTAGGCAGTTTTTTAATTTTTCTTTCGTATGTGTGCTTAATGTCTTCGGTAGCGGTAGTGTAGCTACGCTCGTTATATAATGGTATAGTTCTGTCTAACTCATCAAGTGGACGTTTTCTCTTATTAGAGTTTATGAATAAGCGCTTTTGGCAGCGTGTTTACAGGATTCCATAGACTCGGAGATGCTCTTTGACTTTGCCGGACTCGTGGCCGCGCACGATGCCTACACGAGACTGAGCCCCACGGAGCGAGACGGGTCCTTCCCCGGGTTCCGTTACAAGGACGAGCAGCTGTTCTTTGTATCGTACTGCTTGAAAATGTGTGCCGTCAAGGACGAGGAATCGCCCCAGGCATACGCGTCCTGGCAGGACCGTTGTGAAGTCCCTCTGCGAATGCTGGAAGCTTTCGGGGAGGCCTTCCAGTGCCCCGTGAGTTCATATAGGTGGATGTAAAATCAGTCGCGCCGCTGCACCTTCTGGTGATAGGGACTTGGTCCTGTGATAAAGTGCCGACCGCAGTTTATTGCTTCGGAATTCCTTGCTTGTACCGCGACAACAGTGGACAACGTGAACCCCCGCTGCGCTGAGTGCAGCAAAAGGAATCCATGTCTACCTTCATACAGGGTTCTCGTTAGTTGGATGCAATCAATGGTGTCAGGAGCAGTGGTTTTTGCTTGGGTTAAACGAGGAGAAGGGCGGGTTGATTCTACCAAGTGGATGGCATGGTAAGTGCCTTAGGCGCAGTCCTGCGCCTGCGCGAGAAGTTTGGATACGATTGCGTGCTTTATCAGTTTTGTCAACTTTTGAGAATCGCCACTTGTGATTCACGCTGAATTTTTGCGCAGCGCGAGACTAGGACAGATAGAACAAGGGACACGAAGACCGGCGCAGTCTTCGTGTCCCTTGTTCTATCTGTCCTAGTCTTACGCTGGGCAAAAATTCAGCATGAATTCTGAGTACCAACTAGCCCGCCTAACTGTGTTATTACAGTTCGCCACTTGTAAGTGCACGTAAAATTGTGGGGCCGTCCTTAAGCACGCTTAGCAGGGTAAATAACTATCGCCACAGCACATATTCTGTTAAAAAAGTTTCATCGTGTAGGCAACCCAAAACACGTCGTCACAGGCACGGCAAAATAAAAACTGAAGGGTGTCGACCCCACATTTTCTTGCAATATACACTAGAGAGGAAACTGCGCTAGCGACCATGCGGCTTACATCAAGGCCGTCTATGTCGTCATGGGCCACCATTATGTAATGCGCTCGGCTTAGTTTCAGCATTTGCTTGGATTCAACGTTCTAGTGACCGCAAATTTAAAAAATGTGCCACAAAAACTCTAAAAATAGTGTTCAACAAATTAAGTGCAAATTGAAATAGGCGGTTTTAAAACAAAGGAAAAAGAATTTAAAGCGTATTTTTGCCTTCACGATTGTGCTTACTATTCTGCAGACCCCAAGCTGGCAGTTAAGAACTACGTTGTTATTTTGTGGGAAAATTATTAGAGACCATTGTTTCATTAGGTTACCATTATTTTACCCAATAAGTTGTTTGAATAGCTTGGGAATGTTTTTAAGCGTGCCTATGAAAACGTCGCCTTCGTGGCGCACCGGTGCACCGATTCTCAGCTACTGTCAAAACTTCCTGCAGTGCGAGTTGGTTCATACTTGAAGAAAAAAGTAAATGTGGCTTTAAGCACTCGTGGCCCGTGGAGAAATACAAGATATCGACGACCGCAGGTGCCCGTATCTGCCCTTTCTTGTCTGTGTTGAAGTACGTTTTGATTCATTTCTTCGTAGCAACAAATTTCGCGGTGGCATATTAACCGCTCAGTCATATGTCCTTCCACTGCGGCATGACCAACCTGAGCTACAATTTCACCGAACGCGGCTACCACAGAACAGGCAGGATTTCGGCTTTCTCGTAGCTTGTAGACGTGTAATGCGTAGTGAAAAAAGCACATCCAAAAAACTGCTTAAGAATCCAATTGACATTCCAAGCGTAAGTCAAAAGCGGGGGTCTTCCCATAACCCCAACAACGACATAGATTGCCAGGCGCAGTTTCCTCTCTATTATACTTACTAAGAAACACTATGACAGCGCTCTTTCAGAGCTGCTTCCATCGGCTGTTGTTTTTTAGCTGGAAAAAATGTTCTCGTGCGCGAATATCCACTCACCTTGATCACGACTGTAATCTTGATAAACCGACAATAACCAGTCAAGTGGCCAAAACCCGCTTTCATGCCCATTCTCGAATTTGCCACGTAAAACAAAGCAATGTTTTTGCGCGGAGCCCTTAGTTACCTATGTAAGTAACAAATCTGGCGCAAATAACACACACAATTGCCGTGTGTGTGTGTGTGTGTGACCAAGCAAATGACGGCTTGGAGTGACGCCAGATTTCTCGAGTAGGCCCTTTGTACTACTAAATGATTAGATAGCATGCAGTACATGTGTTCCGTTGGATTTATTGATCCATTGTTCTAATCCCACATGTTACTCGGGGTACCCATGGGGCTGTTTTTTCGATCAGTACCCCGAAGTACGGATGCGGTTGCGTGATGCGACAGCTTCCTCGTCAGCTGTGTCTTAGGCGAGTGTATGGCTTTAAATAAATTATGTTTGTTGAGGGATTGTGCCAGGTCAAGAAACCCACCGCAGTTGCTCAGTGGCTATGGCGCTGTGCCGATGAACCCAAAAACCCCGGTTGGACTCTCGGCTTCATTGGCCTTTTTTCTGACGGAGGCGAAAAGCAGAAACGCCGGTGATCGGTGATTTCGGCGCTCGTTCAAGATCTACAGGTGGTCAAAATTAATCCAAAGCCCCCTACTACGGCGCGCCCCATTTCCCAGGTATAGCTTCGGCGTGTTAAACCCATCACAACGCGGATCAGTCAATCAACCAATCATTCAATCAAGGCCAAGGGAGTGGACAGGGCTTACTGTGCAGCCCCAGGGTCCCATTTCATTCCTTGTAAGTGCAAGTACTGACATATATAATCCCGGCTGTACGGTACAATAATACCTTGTCAAAGTTTGCCCGTCTTACTGAAACTCAAAATTTATTTTGGAATCTCCATTTATCAAACTCCCACTCATTCCTGAGCAACATATCTGCCTTCACTCGGGGTAGAAACAAAGGACATTGAGAGAGGTCAGGTGCGCTCAGTTTATTTACATCGAAACTGTTTATGGATACGGTATCGTTCATTCATGTTCTGCATCCCCAAAAAGCGCCTTGCGGCAAACCAACTGTTCCGACAAGTCTGTGAGCTCGAGGCGTTCATTGGAGTTGCTTTGTTTTTGTTGGCATGCTTGCTTGATTATAGGGTCTCGACCTGAGAGAGATGTCACTGCTGGCGCCGGTCAACAGCACCACATGTATAAAAATCGCCAAAATGGACTGTACCTGTCATGGCGCACCCAAGTGCAGCACGCATGCTTCAACGTTGTTTAGATGTGCAACCGCTTTCAACCTGTCATTATTCTAGTCATTTTACGTACATCTTCTTTATCTTTTTTCAACAAATAATGTCCGTACGGCGCACGTTTAGGTTATTTAATTATCGCATCATGAGAGGAGGCGGAATAAACGTCCCTATGAAGCAGCGCGACTTGGGTAATGGTCCCTATTCCAGGTCCCCTTGAGACCATCCGGCTTCTTAGGCTCTCTTCACCGGCCAAAAGCTGGTCGTCAGGGTCCGAGGTGGACAGTGCTCCCTCCAAGTGCTCAGTGGAGGCAATGCTAGGGTGGTGATTTTGCGGTTCTTATCACAGTCGCGTATATATAGTCGAGGTCATGGCTAGTCGCAGATTGGGTTAAAATTCAAAATGATACCAACAGAGGGTCTAAGGTATCAAATCGAATGTCTCGACCAGTGGATTCACGTGGGACAAATAAAAAATGCTTCTCGTCCTAATCATGGCATAGTCGTTGTGAATCATAAATAGGGGTTAAATTCATACTGACGCGCTTTAGGCATGTGAGGTATTAAATTAAATGTTGCGATTATAGAAATTACGTTGGAAAAACAGCAAATGCATTCTGTCATAATCAGAGCAAAGTCGTGGTGAGTCATTTGTTTTAAAATTCATGCTGATGCCACTATGCGTGTCGGGTATCGAATTGAAAGTCTTAATAAGGGGGCTCATTTAGGACAAACAAAAATTGCTTCTTTGTTATAATCATGACATGGTCATGGTGAGTCATAGTTAGGGTTAAAAGGGTTAAAGTGATATGCCGCTAGGGTGTGTGGGGTGTGAAACTGGAGGTATCGATGAGAGAAATCAAGTGAGACAAAAGTGCATCCTCGTCATAATCATGGCATAGCCATTGTGAGTCAAAGATTGGGTTAAATATGGCAATGTTGCAGCTGGGCCGAATGCCGTATCAAACCGGAAGTCTGGATGAGGGGAATCACGTGCTACAAAATAATACTTCCTCGTATACATCCTCATGAGAAAGTCATGGTAAGTCATAAATTGTGTCAACATTCATAGAGATGCTGCTAGGGTAGGCAGGGTATCAAATTAAGTGTCTTGATAACGGAAATTATGTGAGTAAAATAAAAAGGCATCCTGCTGATCAGTGCTGGTTAGGAAAAGGTAAGTTTTGCGAATTCATTGCAGATGCTAAAATAGTTACAAAGAAGAAATTGCATTGCCAAAGGAAATGTTTTGAGGGCGCAAATTCAAGGCAGGCAATGACCACATCGTAAGTGCAATATGTCCAGTCAGTTTATAAGTAAAAATTCCTAGTTTTGTCGTAAGCTCATGGGGGCTGTAAAATTATTGGTTTCTATGTAGGGAGTCCGGTGCAGGAAAAGCAAACACATTCTACCTAATAATGACGAGTTCAGCTTAGAAAGACAGCATTATGCCTCGGGCGCTGCTTATAAGGGCGCCACTAAAATCCCCCTAGCGGCCACTTTCGAAAGCAAACGCGAGTCTCCGGCCCGCTCACCACTGTCGCTGTTGCTTTTGCGGCACGTTCGCGACTCATATTTTCATCTGTATGCATTGCAAATACATATTTATGTGGAGCAGTTACTCCGTTAGTAAATGAGGCGTATTTACCAGAGTGTAAATTCTTCTGGCGCGATCTTAGTGTGGTACAGGTGTGTGCCACAGGCTGGCGTTGCGGAACCGGCCTATGCCGGTTTCGCATATGCCGTTTCCCTCTCACCGCGGGGTGAGGGGGAAACGACGCTGGCGGAGGCTTTGGGATTTGGGGCGAGGGGGAACCTCAACTTCAAGGCCATAGAGGTGACGAAGAGGCGACTGGAGTGGTGGTGGAGGAAAAGTGGGGAAGGGATGGGTACGCAGGCGGAATAATCATGCGGACGAGAATTTAGAACAGCGAGGGGAGAAAAAAGGGGGGCGGTGGCGATGAGTTTAAAACATAAAAGAGGGAGAGATGGAAGGGAGGAAGCAAATCTATAGGTTAGCTGGGAGTAGGGCAAGTAAACGTTATAAAACAGGCAAGTCGGTTGCTGACAACCGACGCCCCGATTCAAATGGAAAGCCACTAATCATCATCATCATCATGCATGGAGCTGATTGCAAATTTACTAACAGGCCCTCCGTAAGTAAGGTTCATTCACATGCTCATGCTATCTCTAACAACTGCGAGGTAAATCTGTTTCGTATGGTTACATAATCTAGCGGAGTACTCATACACACTAGCACGCCAGTTACGCTTGACATCACAGATATTGGTTACTACCTTAAAGAGCCAATGTGGCATAAATTTCACGGGCATTCTACGCAATAAGTACGGTGGAAAATGCAAAACTATACGCGGGATTCAGCACATGACAAAGAATTAATTGTAGGGTCGTCTTGTTGTTAGGTGTGCCCTCGCAAACTTTCATCATCTTTTTTTAAGTGAAATTTAATTTTATGAAAGCTATACAAACATTTTGGTATAAAGACGAGGGTCCCAGAGTCATAAGACTGAAAGGGGACCCTTGATTTGGACTACATACGATAATTGCATGAAAGCAGCAAATGGGCACAAGAGCCCATCGGTTAAGTACCCAGGGTAAAATGACAAGGAAAACTACGCTATCGTATACATACACTCGAAAAAGTAGCCGGACCAACTAAACGAAGCAGTTCAATCAATTCGTGAATACGAAAGCAGGAAACAAAGTCACATGAGAACATCAGAAAATAACGCACTAGTTTAGAACAAAAAAAAAGTTGTTTATATCAGTAAAAGAAATTCTCTGAGATTTTTTAAAAGCAAGCTAGGGATGCGCAGGATTTAATAGCCATTGGCAAATTATTTCAAAATGTGACAGCCTGAAAACAAGGTGTTTTCTTCCCATAATTAGTGTGAACAGTCGGTGGTAAGAAATTGTTATTTCTTGAAAACCTAGTGGAGCTTTGCCACGAAAAATAGTGACATCAATAAGGGTATTTAAAAGATTGCAATGCAGCAATATGTAAAGAGACAGTCCTAAGGTGTAGGGAAATAGAGCTTTGATTGGTATTGTGAGGCAGAAGAGCGACCGGAACTAAATGTTAGGATGTGAATACATTGGTTTTGAATATGTTACGCAGATGTAACGTCAGAAGAGTTTGTGTTGCCCAATGAGACAATTCCGTAAAAAAATGGCTGTGAAGGAAGTCAAAATACAAAGATAATAAACCTGTATGAGGAAAAAAGCGGCAGAGCTTTAATTAAAGCTCGTATGCCGAACGCAGTTTTCTGCTTGAGATTACAAAAATCAGAAAAAAATGTAAGGTGAGGGTCGAGGTGAATACCGAGGAATGTAACATCGTCGCAAGTTGTGATTAATTGAGGTCCAAGGCTTAATTCTGTAAAAAATGTTATAGGTTTCTGATAAGACCTAAAGACCACGAATTTAGTGTTTTCAGGGTAATCACTAAATACTTGTCACGGCACCACTTTACAACGTTAATTAGTACTGCATTCAAGTATGTCGTGAGACAAATAATGATTTATGAGATGAAGAAATGCTTGTATCATCCGCATGCGGGGCGCAATGGGAAGAACTAATGCAATCCGGAAGGTCAATAATGTACAAGATAAAGAGTAAATGCCCTAAAATTGACCCTTGGGGCACACCTGGGTAAATGTTTTAGTTTCAAAAAACACATACAGAGTTTCACCTGTTAAGTAAATAGTTTTTCAAAAATATTAGTTGTGGTCCTGTTATGCCATAAGCTTCCAATTTTTAAACAAGATATTGGGATTAATCGTGTCAAACGGGTTTGCAACGTTTAAAAATACTGAACTCACAATATTTCCAGAGTCAATAAATTTTTAATAAAATCCGTTAGGGAAAGTAAAGCTAGGTTAGTCGAGCGTCAAGACCGGAAACCGAATTACATGGATTCAATAGTATATATTTATTGAGGTACCTACTAAGGCGTTTGGCAAGTATCTGTTCGATTTTTTTTCTTAGACAAAAAAGAATGAAAATTCGGCAGTAATTGGATATTATTAACCGGTCACCTTTTTTGAAAATAGGTACTACCTTTGTTTTCTTCAGAAAAGATAGAAAAGTGCCAGACTTAAAGACAAGATTTATTATTTGACTGAGTGTATTTACGACTGCATCAGAAACTTGCTTCAAATGACGAATAGAAATTTAACTAGACCTGGGCTAGTGTTTTTCAGCGTACCAAGCATAGAAAGCACTTCTGCTGTAACTAGAAATAAAAAATATTATTGGCTAGCACGCCCCAGAACAAGTTGTGCGTTCAAGGACTGGGGGTATTGTTATAAACCAACGAAAAATAATCGCAAAAGACATTAGCAATGTGACTGGGTTCTGTCAAGATTATTCTATTATGGATTATTTTTGTTATTGAGGCATTACCTGTAGCTGTGTGAAGGGAGGTATTCAGCAGATTCCATTGTTTTTTGGGGTCATTTTTGTGTTAAGAAAAGTCGTTTTTATACTGCCGTTTTTTGCCTGTTTATAGAGATTGTTCAGGAGGCTGTCGTATTTTTTGTACCGCTTAGCTAGATCGGAACTAAAGGGTTGCCTCTTCGTTTTCTTGTACAGATTATCTTTTTTTCGTATGCTTATTAACAGCTCTTTAGTCATACAATAGATTGTGCTGATAACTGAATCTTTTTTTTACATTTACCCGTCATGGTACCTAAAAAAATGGCTTTTACGAATTCCAAAGAAAATCATTGCAGTACTTCCTCTGCATCATCCATCGAATTAATGCCCGACCAGTCGGTCGCCAGGATAGTTTCTTTATATCTAACGGCTGAAACAGAGAAGTAACGCTGGAGTTGCGTACTCTTGTTACGTCAGCGTCAAAAATAGGCAAAACAGGAAAATGATCCATGACATCTGCTTCTAGAACAGCTGAAAATGGTTGGGGGGTTATGTTATATAGTGCAATGTCTATTAATATGCGAGGACCATTGCGCACGCGTCTTGTAGGCGAATGTATTAGAGATTCGAATCCAAATCCAGAAAATCAGTTGGTGTAGGCAGCGTACAAGTTAGATTCGGTGTCCAGTAAGGTAATGTTAATGTCACCTACTCCAAGAACGTCTTTAAGTTAAATTGGTAGCTGGCATAGGATTGTTTTTAGGTTGAGCAAGAATTCAGTTAATGAAGAATACGGGGAACGATAAATGGAGCCAATGACAAAAGTTTTACCTTGTGTATTTAATGATCGATCTGTTTCAATCCACACCGATTCACAAACGTTTGTGGTAAACAACAGATCATGTCTGCGTGTTTATGATTTATTAGGCGAAATGAAAACTGCTGTGCCTTCATGACTATCCGAAATTCTATGACAATACTCTCTTTGATACCGCGGAAAACTCTACAAAATATTGTCAGATACAGATAGCAGTGTTTAAGATATACGTATGAAGGAAAAGTAGTGGATGAGCGTATCTATAAAACTTTAAATCGTGTCGAGGTTTTTTTAGGGCTTCGTGAATTGAAGTGAATTAAAAACTGCCGATTGCCAGAAAGACGGAATTGAACTTCTTTGGGGGACAGAAAAGCCATCGGTTTTATGATGATGATGATATCTGAATTTTAATGGCGCAAGGCCAGGTAAGGGCAAACAGCACTGAACAAAAGTGACTTCATGACAGCGATGTTAAAGTAAAAGTAGAGGGTGTCAGTAAACATACACAAACTAAAACAAGCTAATAAAGATGACTGGTGTAAACGGCCAGGTTGTCATGATGCATGATAAGAGATGAGGTGTTAAAAATTGACATCGGTGAGAAACAAAAAAAAAACAAGCTTGGTGGAAAACATGGGCTCGTCTCCTAGAAAGTACAATGGGTGAAACGGAACGTGTTGTCTGTATAGTTGTGGGAAGTGTTTGCGTCGTGTTGTGTCACGTGCCTTGCATTGGATGAGTACGTGGATTACGGATAGGCCCCCTCCACACCTGCTGCACATGGGTCTTGGAGATCCAGTCAGCAAGTGTGTGTCTGTTGCATGTGTGTGGCCTATCCGTAACCTTGCTAGGGTCACTTTGGTGTGTCCGTTGTGTGAGTCAGTTTTGTATCATCCCAAGTGTGACTTTCTTACATGTAGCTTGTTGTCTGACTGTTCACTCCAGTGGGTTTGCCATGTTTTACGTAGGTGTTGTCTGATGACTGGCTTCATGTCAGTGTACTGTAATGTTGCTATGTCTAGAGTGTTTCTCAGTGCAGCAGCAGCGGCCATTTCATCAACAAACTCATTGCCCGCGATGCCAGCGTGGCCTGGAAACCAGCAGATGGTAACATTTAAACCTGACGCATACGCCGACATCAAATATTTAAAAACCAGATTGACAATGTAATTTTTAGAAGACCTTTGGGATGATAATGTACGCACGACGCTTAGTGAATCCGTGTAAATGATGGAGTTAGCGATATTATGTTCATTGATGTGATTTAAAACAAGGAGCATACAATTAGCCTCCGCTGTAAAAATGCTAGAATTCAGATTCATGGTTTTACAAGCACTGAAATTGGGTCCGTGTGCAGCACAAGACACCGCAATGGATGTTTTTGAAGCATCAGTAAAACATTCTGTTGCCCCATATTTCACCTGGAGATACATGAAATGCTGCTAAACGGCAGCTGTGGGCACCGTTTTTTTCTTAAATTGCGTAAACGACAAATCACACAATACAGGACGAAGATGCCATGGGGCTATAGAATCAATGAGAGATGTTGTAAAAGTGTCTAAAAACGAGACAGAAAGTTCAGACGCTTTCTCCCTCGCCCTGGGTGAGAAAGGCGCAGAAATAGATGGACGATTTAAAAACAGTTGGGATGTAGATGCATCGTTTATTATAGACTTAATGAGATGGTGAGACATTGATGAAATTTTAAAAGCATATAGCAAATCGACATACTCGCGCTGGTACCCCAGGCACCAGCTGTCACACTTGATTTACAGAGTTTGCACGGGGCTAGTCCGGAAAGCACCAGACGCAAGTCGAAGGCACAAGTGCTGCACTGGATCGAGCATTTTCAAAGCAGTTTCCCTGCCTGAACCATACAAAACCCTCCCATAGCCTAACCTGGAGCCTACCAGGCTGGTAAACACTCGCAGCAGAAGTTGTTTGTCAGCACCGTACGAGTGATGCGACAAGACCTTCAGAATATTCAGTGTTTTAATACATTTTTTTATAAGTTGTTTGATATGAGGGATAAAGGAAAGTTTTTCATCAAGGAATATACCTAGGAAGATGTGTTCTTTTTTGACCGGTATCGAGACACCATTCAGTTTGATGTCTGGATCTGGCCTGATGCCACGCCTTTTGGAGAACATAACACAAGTGCTCTTAACTGGGTTTAGCTTAAAACCATTCTGATCAGCCCAGCCAGCTAGCTTATTATCACCTAGCATGACTTGGCGTTCGCAAATTGACATATTACACGACTTAAAAGATATTTGGACATCATCTACATATATTGTACAGGAAATGGTTTGTGGCAACGCCTTTTGATGTGAGTTCATCTTGACTATGAACAACGTACAACTCAAAATGCCACCTTAAAGCACACCTTTTTCCTGCACGAAAACATTTGAAAGGGCAGTACCAACTCTTACACGAAACGTTCGCTCTGCCAGGTAGCTATAAAGAGTGTTAAACAGATTGCCCGAAACACCGAAAGATTTCAGGTCGCTAAGTATCCCGTATCGCCAAGCAGTGTCGTAGACTTTCTCAAGATCAAAAAAGACCGTAGCACAAACCTGTTTGTGGACAAAGGCATCCTTTATATAGGACTCAAGAGCGACGAGTTGGTCGTTTGTGGATCGCCCCACTCTGAAGCCGGCCTGGCAGCTCTCAAGAAGACCATTGTATTCTAAGAAGTACACGAGTCTCCTGTTAATCATCTTCTCGAGAAGCTTCCACAGGCAGCTTGTGAGGGCGATGGGTCGGTAACTGGTGGGAGAAGACGAGTTCATACCCTCCTTCAGGAACGCCACTACAATAGCCTCCCTCCAAGATTTCGGAATGTACCCCGAAAGTCATTAGTTGTTGTATAAGTGTAGGAGTGTTTCAAGAGTATCTGGGTGTAGCTGTTGTATCATTGTGTATGTAATCTGACCTGCACCTGGAGCTGAAGGTTTACGTGTGCTCAGGGCAGCGTTCAGCTCATAGAGAGTAAATTCAGAGTTGTAACCAGATTTTGACCTCTTATTATCATGTAAGGACTTCTTTCACACGCGGTTTTATGTCTCAGGAAAGTGTTTGTGTAGTATGCAGAGCTGGAAACGTGTTGAAAGTGTTGTGCAAGTGTGTTAGCCTGGTCTTCCAGTGTGTCCCCTGTTGTACTAACCAGGGGCAGGCTGTGTGTCTGTTGTCCTTTTAGTTTTCGTAATCGTGTCCAGCTTTGTGTGTGTCTGTGTATGAGTTAATAGATGTAAGGAAGGTGCGCCAACTCTCTCGTTTGGCCTCACGGCGCACACGTTTTCCTAACCCCTTGGCGCGTTTGAACAAAATAAGGTTGCCCGACGTGGGGTACCGTCGAAGGATACCCAACGCCTTGTTCTGGCCTCTTACGCCCGCCTACAGCCCTCATTCCACCACGGCCTCCTCTGATTGCGCGGGGCACCAGAGGCGTGGGGAATGGACTTCTCGGCGGCGTCGAGGATGTGCGCCGTGACGAGTTGGGTAGCTTCTTCAACGTGCAGGTGTTCAATGGATGTGTGGTGCAGTTCAGATGTTTCTGTAAATGTACTCCAGTTAGCTCTATCTTCATTGAACCTGTTATGGGAAGATGGACTGCTCGGGCCATTACTTTAGTATGTTAATGTGGTTGGGAAGTGGTCACTACCATATGGGTTAGTTCCAACGTCCCATTCTAGTGATGGAAAGAGTACTGCAGAGCGAATCACCAAATCGAGGTGTGAATAACTGTTGTGTCCTGTGTTATGGTATGTAGGCTTGTTTGTACTGAATAGACATGCGCCCGAAGATGTTAGATATTTTGCGATAAGGCGACCTCGGGCATCTGTGCGAGCAGAGCCCCAAAGAGAGTTACGTGCGTTGAGGTCGCCTAAAAGAATGAAAGGTGTGGGTAGCTTATCCACAAGGCCCTCGAAATCCGAGCTCAATAGCTGGAAATCAGGAGGGATGTAAACTGAGGATAGAGATATTAGCCTATTGAAAATTATGGTACGAATGGCAACAGCCTCAAGGACGGTCTGTAACAGGATAGAATGATACGCCAAGGACTTTCGGGCAATGATGGCCACACCCCCGGAAGATGTACCACCACCAGCACTGTTCTTCCTAAATACCTGGTAACTATTCAAAAATTTTGTATATCTGCAATTTAAGTGTGTGTCTTGTATACATATGACACTTGGCTGATTGGAATGCAGTACTCATAAACATCATCAAGAATTTTAAGAAGGCCTCTGCAGTTCTATTGCATGACATTTTCTCTTCCCATTACTGAAGTTTAGATCTACTGGAGTATGTGTGTGTTTACGTGTCGGCTTTCGGGGCTTGCACTATTAGAAGGGGCTTTTTCATTTTCTCTACTGACCTGGACGCCTGAGCCCGTTCCTTCCACTGTGGTGCATGCCGGAACGGCTCGACGTCTAGGTCGTCATCTGAGGGCAAAGGGGTGCCCAGCGGACTGAGCCCCCTAGACTTGGACTGGACACCCTTTGCGGTGCCCTTCGTTATGGCCGCGACCACCGAGGGCATCAGGAGTGCCCCGGGTAGCACAGGCGGTGCGGCGGAGGTGGGGACTGCTGCGGTTTCCTCCAGCTCCATCTCCTCCGGGCCCTCGCAGGCGCTTCGGGTCCGGTGGAGAGGAGGAAATAGTGGGTGCAGCAGCGTCCCCACGAGACGTGGTTGCCACCACAGCCGCTGGTAGCTCAGCGAGCGGGGTGGAGGCGGGTTGGGCTGCCTGAGGCAACCCAGAGGTGGGCGGGGGCGGGACCAAGTTCGACTGGCGGTACTGGGTCCCAGCCGAAACAAGGCACCGCTCCGCCCCCCGGCGAGCTGCGTCGGCATACTTCCCCAGGGGGAAAGAGGCGAACCTCTTTCGAGCCTCAGGGAAGGAGATGTTCTCGGTTACTTTTACGTGGATTATCGTGTTCTCCTGGTGAAACTTCTCACAGCTGCGGGACTATGCCGCGTGCGGCCCCTGACAGTTTGCGCAGGTGAAGGGGGTGGAGTCACACTTTTCAGTGGGGTCGTCGTGTGCGGCGCATTTTGCGCAGGTCTGTTTGCCGCGGCAAGAAGTCGTAGCGTGGGGAACCGCTGGCACTTGTAGCAGCGGCGGGGGTTAGGTATGTACGGACGTGCACCACACCTAATGAAACCAGCATTGATGTGCTCAGGAAGGTTTGAACTGCTGAATGTTAAGATTAAGTGCTTTGTTGGTATTTCTACATTGTCGCGACGGATGGTGATTCTCCTGACAGCTGTTACGCCCTGATCCTTCAGGCCTTCCAGAAGGTAGGCCTCTGTTTCACTTAGCAGATCTGGCTGAGATATCACCCCCTGAGAGCCGTTGAGGCTGCGGTGGGGTGTGACAGTGATGTCCAGATCTGCCTTGCGGGTTTGGGTCAGGAAATTTGTGGCTTGCTGCTCCGTCTTGACTTCAACCAACACTTCGCCTGTTCGTAGTTTTTTGCCTCGAAAGATTTGCCAATAATTCCTTCAAGGAACTTGGAGACGAGTAATACAGATTGGGAGGAGACGGGTTTGGATTAGTGTATTGATTCAAGGACCAAAATAAAAACGGGGATAGTTGCGTGTTTCGGAACGTTGATAGTTGGTAGGGGTGGGAAGGAAACTTCGGTGCGGCCCCTTTTCGGGGGCCGATCACGTTTAAGGGGGGTTTCAAAAAATGCCATATGATACATTGGAAAGCAGGGAGACGGGGGTACTTTCTCCTTTGACCTTACCCTGGTAGTCAAAAAGATCCCGGAGCTCCCTGCCTGGTAGACATGCTGGGAGCCCATCGGCCGGAGCTTGACCAAGGCTATGACGGCCACCGTTTACGGCTTCTACCCTTCACCTTAAAAACACATCACCACGGTAGTTCACAGCTTATGTTGGGGGGGCTCAGGGTCCGCGGTATCGCCAGTACCGTCACCATGAATACTCAAGGTTCCCCGTGCGGGGAAGCCATCGGTTTCAATGTGGGGGCAGTGTTCAGAGGGTACAGGACTCTGGGTTATGTGAAAACCCTTAAGTCACACTCCGTCGCTATGCGAAACACTTCACTGTCCCCTTTTTTGCGAGCCTTTGTGCGACAGTCATCCGTCCCCAGAAATTGCCAGAGGTGTTCGTTCTTGAGCGCTACAGCATTTGAAAACAATTTCTTGTTTTCAAAAGCCAGATGATCATTGACGAAGACAGGTGCATCTGTTTTCTCAGACAGGTGCATCTGTCTTCTCTGAGAACCCGATGTTGCTTGTGGACAGCTTTGCTTTCCGCGCCTTGCGAAGGAAGTCACTCTCCTTTTCACGGGAGCAAAAGCGAATTATGTTTTTTTTCATTCCGGATTTTCGACAATGTAGGGACACGACGTATGACTTCGATGTCAGTAGCCTCAACAGGGCACTGGATAGCGTTCGCCATGCACTGCAAGATATCATGGCAGTGTTCGCAATCCGTCACAGGCACTCCCTTAATGTCGATGTTGTTGAGTCCGGAGTACTCTTCTAGCTCGGCCACTCTTTTCTGAAGGGCTGCGTTGCGTGCCAAAAGCTCGTTGTTGGACGCCATCAGCTCAGCCGGTTGGGCATTCTGTGTATCCTCTTTTTGCTCAAGAAGCTAACACTCTCAGTGAGCTCAGCTTGTTCACCAAGCCCCAGGTTTTCCAACTTAGTATTAAACTTCTCGGCAAGTGCATCGATCATTCTTCTAGGTTATCATCGAGCAACGCTTTCAGCGCTGCAATCTTCTTTGCCAGTTCAGAAGTTCTGCCCATTTCTAGACAGTAAATGAAACAGAAAAAAGCCAAGCAACAGTTGCAACTTGACAAGAAGAAACAGATTGAATATTGACACAACCAACCTGCAGACAGAGCAGACTTGATTCAGAGGAGTGGTCTCGTAGCCGGAAATGCTGCTGACAACTGAAGCCGGAATCGCCGTGGACGCGCCTTTAGGAACCTTCTTGCTTGTGACAAGAACCGCGCAGGCGCAGCAGGCTGCAGGCAGCGCAGGCGCAGAAGGATCTATTGGGGCAACGCTCAAGAGCACACTAGCGGGGTAGTGGCGCAGCCGCACGTGGATTAAACCATGGAGGCAGGCGAGGCAGCAGAATCCAACGATGACGTTTCAGCAACACAGGCTGCAAACAGAGCAGACCTGATTCAGAGGAGTGGTGTCGTAGCCCCAATTGCTGCTGCCAAACGAAATGTCTACTAGATATGAGCAGTCAGCGGCATCTTAGCCTTCAACCTAACGTCCCGGGCAATTGTGGTCGTAGCGCCAAATCCTCCCCTGGCGAGCCTGGGCGAGCGAAAGTGAGTTCTAATTGCCATAGCAACGTCGCCGCCATCAGGAGCTTGTGGCGTACTAATTGTCATAGCAACACTGCGAGGAAGCGCAAAAAAGGGGTGGGGGTGCTGATGCTCCCTCCCCTCGCTTCTTCCCGCCGCTCCGCTACTGGCCCCGCCAGCCCCGCGCCCTTCGCGCCGCCCGCTAGGCCTCGCCTAGAGCCACTAAATAAGCTACGCTTTATTTAGTGACACTAGCCTCGCCGAGACCGGCGCACCTCCATGCTAACGTACGTACGAAGGTGGGACAGTAAGACGGCAGCCGAAATCACACTTCAACACTATATTTATGTTAAGAAAATACGACCCAGCACAAATGCAACGTGCCATGATAAGCACTGATAAGTTGACATTGAGCATAAGTTCACATCGAACACGGTATACGTATAAGTTGTACAGCTCACGACACCAGCGCTATCGTTCAGAATAATTTCACGCTTCTCGAACGAGTGTCTCACCTTTTGCTAACACGAAGCAAAATCACTTCTTGCTGCACTTCCTTCCTGTGCATGGGGCATATAACCGCTCTTCTGTGGTCTTGGGAACGCTGACACAATACTTCTACTATGCTACGACTCGCAAGCGAGAACCGCGACTTTTCTCGCTCACCGCCACCGCTGTTGCTTCTGCAGCTGCGGCGACCGTCATCCCGCTGTTGCGCATGCGCGCCTGAAGTCGCGCCGCGAAGAGGTGGAGTGGGAAAAACAGTGAGAGGAGGAGGAGTGTTTTGCTCGCCCAGCACAGCTGGGACTTGGAGCGCGTAAATCAAAGAGGAACTAGCAAAAAGTCACCTCGTACTGATATGAGGTGTTTTTTCTTTCAAATGAGGCAGAAAGAGAAACCAGAACTGAGTCAAATAAAACTACAATAACAAGAACCACCGGACAACTTTTGGTCTAAGAAATAGGTGGCCAGAAAATAATTTAGATAATGCCCTAAAAACGCGTACGCAGATCATAGTTTGTACCAAAAATGAGCAAGATCCTGCTGTTTCACGGATCAAAATGAGCCAAATCTATTTTCCAATGGGCGTTTGATTTTGGCTTGACTCTTCATTCTGTTTCGTAGGTGTTTTCGGAATTTATTGTTGCTTTTCGAAGCTGGTCGATTTGGAATTCAGACTGAATTGGGGAGATCAGCGAAAGATCTGCTACCAGACATCAACGAGGAAGTGAATGGAAGAGTCAACAAAATAAAACTTAAAGATGTGAAACGATGATTACATTTAGTCTCACCCTACCATAGCAAATACCTCTGATTATATTTATTGTCTACTACCATATGTATCATTTATCTACTTAACTAGGGCTGGCGGTTACAAGTCCTAGCAAATCCCCCCCTCTGGGAGTATGAACCAATTCATTAGAGGAAGATAATATTAGCAGCCTTCTTATGAAGCGTTTTGGAAATTTATGGAAGGGCAATGAAGAGCTTGCATTTTTTCATGAGTGCCATCAGGCCTGCCCAAAAAATTATCCTAGTCAAAATCAAAATTGTCCTTGTCAAAATTATCAAAAACAGCTGCTAATGGCGCCTAGAGAACTCACCTGCTTTTCATGCGTAGTTCTAGTGTTCTTGAAGCCCTGTTGCATATTTTTAAGGCCTTTCCGCCAAAACGCAATCGCACCATGCTTTAAAGTCAATTTAAACAGAGTATTCAAAGAATGCCACATCAACTTGAGTGCTTCAATTTATTAAGCGAAATCCAAGCTTATCAACTCAATATTGCTCATAGTCACGGAAGGATTTTTAATTACTTGTAGCCATAAACTTTCTTTGGCTGACATGCAAAATATATCGTACGATAGCTTTGACGACGTCGCATGTAGGTACGGTAACAAACTTCCGCCTGTTTCCCATATTCGGTTTAGGTGCATCTGGCACATTTAAAAAAAGTGCTGATATATACTCTACTGATATCCGTGGCCGCAACTAAACGGTTCTTCGAAACATCGTGTATGACACAGGTAACCTGCAGAATCTAGGACAAAAGGGAAATCAGAGGGCCTTGTCAGATACCGCACTCTTGCAACACCTTTTATCGCTTGCGAACTTACTGTATACTTCAAAAAATGTGTCCGCCGAGTGATCAGCGGTTCGTCAAAGTCGAAAAACAAAATAAAAGTTAACGCGCAGCTTGTTTGTGTCCTTACTAAAACGGCCATTTTTTTGGTTTCGCGCTGCATTTGTACACAACGATCGCTAAGCTTCCCCTCCTCTCCAGTCTGGTAAAGGTCAATTCATTTCTCTTGTATTTCCGCAGCTGCACTGGGTTTTGTCATTCCCGCAGGATCTATTATATTGTTTCTGGACTTGGCAGACCATTTATTTTTTTCTGGTTTCATTAACCTTCCTTGACTTTGCACCAGACGCGAGTGGGCATATATTTCACAAACCATAGACTTAATTATATTTAACACGTTCGCGTGGCCTCTGTTCCCATAAATGGCACAAAATGTTGTCAGGTATTAGGTAATCATATCCATGAATCATATATTCCTACGACGTATATTCTTAAAAAAACCGCATTCGTTGACCGTTCTTCTAAACAAAACCAACCTCACACTCTACAGTATTGGGTCCAAACAGGGCGACAATAGAATTCACTTGTTCCTGAAATATTCGGAGTTGAAAGTACTGATATGCTGCGGCCGTCGTCCCCGCCCGTAAGAGCAGCGAAGAAGCGTGCAGTACTGCGTCCCAGGATAGCTCTTGTACACACAAAGCACAAGTTAGCCTGACTGGGAGTTTTTTTTGCTGGAATACGTCTTTTAAGCTCCTCACGGCAGCCGGCCTGCTCCCACGTGTGCTAGTATGATAGTGGTATGTTATGTGGTATGACAGTGAAAAAACTGCCAGTTTACACCGGGGGCCAGAAGCTGTCGTAAATTGGCGCATTTACCATTATTGTACCTGTTCCCAAAACGCAGTATCCACCTGTGAATATTGCGTTTGTGTCTAATGGGAGTATTAAAAACTCCCAAGCCACCACCATTTACTCATCTTTCACACCTTCCTCCTCTCCCACAGACAAAATGGCTGCTAGTTGGTGTCGAGTGTCGTGTGAGCTCCAGCGTTCCAGAAACTTTATTGTCGATTTGAACTGGCGGCCAGACGAATGAATGTGAAGCGCTTCCCGACAATCGAAGCTCGTTGCGAACATTGTGGAACCAGCCTGCACTGACGTGCGACATACTGCAACGTCGCCTCCGTGTCACCGACCTTTGAGCAGATGGAGTACGCCAGCGAGCCGACGCGAGGCCTAAATGCAGTGATCGCTGAGAGTGGCTCATTAAAAACAACCCGGTGTGCCTCTGCGAGGTGGTTGAAGGGGAGATTTTCGTATTTTTTATTGTACCCAACATTTTGGGAAACTTGTGCCCCTCCTAGTGTCAAAACTACTCAGTGTGTTTCCCGCGTACTGCACGGGCGATTCTCCGCCGCTGAAGGTGAGCTTGTGCCTGAGAGAGGGCGCCATGCCCAGAACGTCATTGGCGAGGCCGAACGCTGTGAAAGCAATGCGTCTTTGTGCAGGTCTCGAGAAGAAAACTCACTCATTCACACTCTTGAGCAGAATAAAAACTGTCCAAACTGTGAACGGCTGTTCGGTGTTTTGTTATTCTGTGTCTGTGGCTAATTGGCAAGCGGAGGTGAAGTTGGCAGGTCAAACGTCGCAGTGCGGCCGCTTTTCTTGAAAAGTACGTGTGGTGCCAGCTGCGCCTGCTACGAGGAGGGTGACTGCCGCGTGGCGCCGGCGATTCATTCCTTTCACTGGAAAGAGAGAAGGTCGGGGCCCCGTGGGAGCTCTCGGTACGCTAGGTGCGTGTAACTATAACCAGCAAACGCCATTCGAGGGAGCATTCTGTAGAGTTGATGGACGACGGCATATTTTATTTATTTATTTATGATTCTTTATTTATTTCTCTTTTTATTTTATTTATTCTTTTATTTTTTATTTATTTATTTATTTATTTATTTATTTATTTATTTATTTATTTATTTATTTATTTTGCAAAGGAGATAGTCGGCGTTCCGGCAGAAGGCTGGACTTGTTTATTCACGCACGAGGCGTCGATGCAGACGGGGTGAGCCGAAACGACCAGCTTTTCGCGAGACTGACCCTGAACGAGCGCGTCCTCTTCCTCAAGTGGCATCCGGCGCAGCATATCCACGTGGGGGGATTTGCTCGTTGTGGCTGATGCTCATCACAGTTCTCGTGGGCGCAATAATGCTTACTACAATACCCCTGGCGGAAAGGGGACCCATCCTGGCGACCTACGGGGAACACAAGACGAGCGGGTCATAGTATGGCTTCAGCCTCTGGACGTGAACGGTCTCGCGACCACGACGTCGGCGGTCCGAGGTGGACGTTACAGGTTCAACAACATATTTCACAGGTGATGTTTGTTCCAGTACTCGGTAAGGCCGTTGGTATTGAGAAAGAAATTTCAACGGAACACCGGGAGTTGGGCACGGTACTGAAAGCATGACCAGTGAACCTTTCATAAATGTTGGAGCTGTAATGGGGTCATCGTGACATGCCTTTTGGCGTTGCTGCTCTTCCGATGCAAATCGTCGGGCTAGCTGGCGACATTCCTCGGCTTGTCGAGCGATATCAAACAGTGGGGTGTACTCGATGGTGTCAGGTCGGTACGGAAGTACTGTATACACCATGCAGGAGGGCTCACGACCATAGAGTAAAAAGAACGGCGAGAATCCTGTGGTCGCCTGTGTGGCCGTATTATAAGCATACGTCACGAAAGGAAGAACGAGGTCCCGGTTAGAGTGGTCCGAGGAGACGTACATGGCGATCATATCGCCAAGTGTGCGGTTAAACCTTTCGGTCAGGCCATTAGTCTGGTGTTGGTAGGACGTGCTCTTACGGTAGACCACGTGGCACTCGGCTCCACGACTCCGGATAAAAAGACGCGGCCTCTGTCGCTCAGTAATTCGCGAGGAGCAGCATGCCGAAGAACAAAACGGCGTAGAAGGAAAGACGCAATGCCCTGAGCCGAGGCGGCCGGTACCGCAGCTGTTTTGACATACCGCTTTAAGTGGGCAACGGCGACGATGATCCAGCGGTTACCGACGGCTGTGGTTGGGAGTGGGCCATAGAAATCGATGCCTACCTGGTCGAAAGGCCGCGCTGGACAGGGCAGCGGCTGGAGTGGGCCACTGACGTGCTGCGGTGGATACTCGCAACGTTGGCAGTCTGGGCAAGATCGAACAAACTTGGCGGCAAAAGTATACATCCCGCGCCAGTAGTAGCGGAGTCGGTGTCGCTCGTAGGTTTTAAGGATTCCAGCGTGAGCACTTTGTGCATCGGTGTGAAACGGAATACAAATGTCTTTGCGCAAGTGGCGAGGAATCACGAGTAGCCATTTTCGACCTTCGGGGAAGTAGTTCCGGCGGTATAGGAGCTGGTCACGAATAGAGCAGTGGGCAGCTCGACGGCGCAGCGATCGAGGCACAAGAGCCACCCGTGAGTGCGACAAATATTCGAGGATCGAAGAAACCCAAGGGTCTTTGCGCTGGTCACAGCCATGTCCGTCATGGCGAGAGATGTCAGGATGTGGTCTGCCGCGAACAAGCTATCTATATCCGACGCAAGCGGAAGATCGAGAAAGAGCTTCGGCGTCGGTATGCTTCCGTCCTGATTGGTACACAACACGGATATCGTACACTTGAAGGCGGAGTGCCCAGCGGCCAAGACGGCCGGCGGGATCCTTCAGCGACGATAACCAACACAGAGCATGGTGATCCGTTACGACGTCGGAAGGGCGACCGTACAGGTAAGGACGAAATTTGCTGATTGCCCATACAGTAGCCAAACATTCTTTCTCTGTTACGGAGTAGTTGACTTCGGCCTTCGTCAGTGTACGGCTCGCGTAACTCACCATGTTTTCGTCAAATCCGTCCTTTCGTTGAGCGAGCACAGCACCTAAGCCAACACCACTGGCATCAGTGTGGATATCAGTGGGCGCATTCGGGTCGAAGTGCCGCAGTATCGGTGGTGGCGTAAGGACCCGACGTAACGTTAAGAAAGCGCTGTCACACTCAGTGGTCCATTCGGCAATGTCTTCACTGCCGCCGAGAAGCTGTGTGAGAGGCGCAATGATGGAGGCAAAGTTTCGTACAAAGCGGCGGAGGTACGAACAGAGGCCGATGAAGCTTCGCAGGTCCTTCAGCGTGGTTAGCCTCGGAAACTCCGACACGGCACGAAGTTTTCCCGGGTCCGGGAGGACACCGCCTTTGGAGACAACATGTCCTAAAATGGTGAGTTTTCCAGCAGCGAATCGGCACTTCTTAAGGTTCAGCTGCACACCAGCGGAGGCAAGGCATGTTAGCACTTGTTTGAGGCTTGTGAGATGGGTTTCAAAATCCGGCGAAAACACGACAATGACGTCTAAATAGCAGAGACACGTTTTTCATTTCAAGCCACGCAGTACGTTGTCCATCATTCGTTCGAATGTGGCCGGCGCATTACAAAGTCATAAGGGCATGACGTTGAACTCGTAAAGGCCATCGGGTGTCGTAAATGCCGTCTTTGAACGATCAGCGTCGGCCATGGGCACTTGCCAGTAGCCGGATTTCAAGTCTAATGACGAGAAAAACTCGGCTCCCTGCAGGCAGTCGAGCGTGTCATCTATGCGAGGCAGCGGGTAAACGTCCTTGCGCGTGATGTTTTTGAGGCGGTGATAATCCACACAGTATCGAATAGAGCCGTCCTTTTTTTAACGAAATCCACAGAAGCCCAAGGACTCACGGTTGGTGGAATGACGTTGCGTTTCAGCATGTCCGCGACTCGTTCATCAATGACACTCCATTTCGGTGGAGGACACGCGATAGCGTCACTGTCGCCACGGCGCGTGCGTGCCGGTGTCGATCTCATGACACACCGTCGACGTGTGGCCCAAGGCGATGTCGTAGCAGTCGAAGGGTGAAGTTAAGCGGTATAAAAGAGTAACTAGCTCGTCACGTGCGGCCGAAGAAAGGTCGTCGTCAATGGCGCTTCTCAAAAGGGTGTCATCAGGTGTAGACTGAAGACCAAGTGCGGTGATGTCAACAATCGAATACACTGAAAACTAGACCGGCATGCCCTTCTACAACGCCAAGAAATTCGTCGTGGAAAAGTGTAACAGGGAACGACGTCGGGTTCGAAATAACCATTGTGCCGGGACCAGTTGCAATATCAAGAACGGCGAATGGCAGCGAGCACCCTTTGAGAGCGCAAATAAAACCGGATGGCGCGAAGACGACTGTGGCGTAAGAAATGCTTTTGCACGACAACGGCACAAGCACAGATGAGACAGGAGGAATGTCCTTATCGTCGTTGACACGCAACTTGGCGGTTGTCTCGTCCTGCGGCTTTTCTACCTCTGGAAACGGCTCACCTTCAGCTCCATCACAGTCAATAATGGCGTGGTGGCGCGACAAAAAGTCCCATCCGAGAGTCATGTTGTGAGAACACGCCGACAAAACGATGAGCTCGACTACATATAACATCCTTTGAATTGTGACCCGAGCAGTGCATTTGGCAAGCGGCTCCAACGGTTGTGCACTAGCGGGTCGGAGAGTAACACCCCCTATAGGTGTCGTCACTTTCCGTAGCATTCGGAAGTTTCGCGTCAATACCAGACACCGCAGCTCCAGTGTCAATTAGTGCCAAGATAGCAACACCATCAACACACACTTCGATTTTATTAGAATGCGAACAATAAGGACTTAGGCTTTTCGACGTTGACGCAGTTTGTGCCTCCGAAACTGCGGCGTCTAGTTGTCCGGGTCACCATTGGAAGAACGACGGCGCATCGGGGAGAGTTAGCGGCGTCATGGGGAAAGAGAACGACGGCTGACCAAGTCGCAGTTATCAGACGGAGCAGCCGTCGGCAGCCGGGTCGGAGCGTGCTTCATTGCCGGTGTTTGCGTGTAGGGTAAGGGCATCGATGCGTTGCGCGCGCCCGTCATGCCACAATGGCAGTAGCGGGCCACATGTCCGGCAATCCCACACGAATAGCAGATAGGCCGATTATCCGCCGTGCGCTATGGATTCGCGAATGTAGACCCTGGATGCGGAGCGACACGCATTGACCGGACGCATTGAACCCCGGCATGACTTACAGGGCTTGCAGCATGCGCAAAGAAGGGACCCGGTGTCACGTGAACGGATGGTGGGGTGGTCTTTACCAGCTCGGAGCAATGGACACAGGGAAGCCGTTGACGTGTTTAACAACATACATTTAATGCACACACAAAAAACCCTCATGCAAAGCACTCAATATTTAAACTACACACAATCGATAAACACTCGAACCTCTACAATCACGAAATACAGCTCACATACAAACCCCTAACTTAACAGCTCAATATACAATTCAAAATCAAAACTCAAAACACTCTACCAAAAAGTTCTACATCTTCAGCCAAAATTCACTCATTACGTGAAGTCCTACTTCATCTCTTTCTCACTACAACTCCCTTGTTGTATCCTACGAATATGTTCTAATGGACTTGCCTACCCCGCTGTCGTCGGCGCTGACGTGTCGCACCCGTTGCGTGGCCGCGACCCCGTGGTAGCCGTCCTCGTCTCGCTTCGGTCCCGGCGTTCGACGCGCGCGGTCACTCCTTGGACGGTGTGGGCTCCGCTCGTCCTGACTTCGTCCCTCTGTGGCTACCCCCTGGTAGGCGCTCTCGCTGGAGGTCCTTGATGCCGGCGTTCGACGCGCGCGGACATCCCTTAGGCGGCGTGCTTTCTCAGTGGCTACCCCGTGGTAGCCTCTGCAGCTGGAGGTTCCAGGTAGGCTCGGCCCGAACATCGCCTTTCGGGGCCGTCAAGACGAACGTCGACGGAGCGTGGACGTTGGGCGCTGGTGGCCAACGTCCACGCTCTTGCCTCCCCGCGTTTATACCCTCTGGGCTCTCCCGTGGCGCACTCCAATTGGCGTCTGGCTTCCTCCCTATCCTTATATGGCCATCTCGCCATTTGTCCCATGCGTGGCCTTCACTGATTGGCCGACCAGTTTGCTGCCACCTTTGCCCTAGTTTCCTTGGTGGGCCGGCGCTGGCGCTTGCTGATTGGCGCACTCCTGGCGCGCACTTCAACTTGCCATTCCTTTCTTCTTTTCTTTCCGTTCTTTCGGAGGTTTTGATGCGGCCCCCTCTCAGGGGGTGCCCTGACACATGAGAATTACTCCCCGCTTTAAGAGTTTTTTCTCAAAAATCTGCTTCATTTTGTCCGCCGACGTCCTCTTGTCCCAGAATTCTTGCTCACTTCTCGTGAGTACACTGTTCGCCACCACTGCTCACTTCTCTCGTCACACTTTTCACTACGCACTTCACTTCACCAATTTTTTTTTCATTCTTGTCTGTAGCTCACTCGTGTCCCGGACACACACCCTTGGTTTACACAACGTTGCCGTTCTATCCCCAATACACCACTTTCCCAAACACCGAAATACTCAAACTCTTCTTTAACACATCACTGCAATCAATCACTTCAATTATTTCTTACTCAACTATACACTATCCCAATCCACACCTAGTAACGTCTTTTCCTCCTTCTACACGTCAATCGGCACTTTGCAATGGCTTTTATATCTACACTTCGTGCACTTACACCACTCTACTCATACAATTTGTTCGATCACATCACCAAATCAAACCCATCAAGTTTTTTTATATTCAACATCCCTATTTCTCATTCGGAACTTTGTCACTCACTCATTCATATCTCCAACCCCGCCTTTTCACCATACTCACAACTTATTCGTCACCGTTATAGGTCCTATTACTGTCCACGTCAAATCCATGATTTCACTAAGTTTTTTTTTACTTCATCTTCACTCTTCCGCAAACACATCACTCGGAACTATTGCGTTTACAATTGTTTAGTGGTTGAAGGCGCATTCTGTTTTTCTTATGCCCACGCCAGCTACCTGTGCACAATGTCTCATTCTGGTGGATGTTTAGGATAGGCTGCTTTTGCATTTCACCAGCAATTCTCCCCTTAGTGACAGCCCTCCGACATGCTTTGCACGCTCTCACACACCTCCGGACGTCACTGTGTATACGCGGCCAAAAGAGTTCTTCAGTAATTTTGGCAGCCGCCTTCCGTGCTCCTAGATGTCCACCTCTATTACTGATATGTCCTTGCCTTACAACTGAACCCCGGAGATCCGTCGGCACTACTACCTGATTCACTTGTTTACCCCCGCCAAAGGTGCAATGGTGAAACAAATCTCCCTCCGCTATCTGAAACCTGCGTATCCTGGGGTTGCACGTTCGCCTAACCATTTTTCCTACCTTTCAAAAGCACTCTTTCAGTGAGGCATCCTTCTTTTGCTGATACGCAAATTCGCTTAAGGTCACTTATAACCCTCGTGACACAGCCCCCTCTACTATTGTCCTCCTTCTATCCTCTTCTTATTTCACTGTTGCGGGCACTGCTGCTATTATTCCCACTGTTGTATCCCCTGTCTCATCTCCCGGCTGTGTACCAACCCCGTCCACTAGCTTTTCGCTTCCCTTCAACTTGCGCCTCCAATTGGGATCTGGATCATCTACTCTCCTGCACCAGGTATATTGCCTAATATAATGTCGTACAGTGGGTCTTCCATACACTTTGCTTTTAATTTTCCTGAGTAGTACGGGGTCTGAACTTCAAATATTGCTTCTGGCAGCGACCGCTTAGTGCTATTCGCCCTAATGATAACCGCCTTACTTCCAGTTAAATCCTGGTCTCTGACCAAGCTCCTTCTACGATCACCGTAGTTGAACCACTGTCTCTTAACACTGACACACATCGGCCGCTCGTCTCCCCATATACGACAGGCATTTTCGGTGGAGAACACACTCTGGGGCACATCATACAAGCAACCTTGACTGGGGTTCGCGACCAGCAGTCCTCTTTGCGGTGTCCTTTCTTATTGAACGTTTTACATGCAGGTGTCGGGGCGCCCCGATGGGGTTCCACCCTGTACTCTGCGGCCTTATGCCCGACCCGACCACACAGAAAACACTTCTGGGGTGTTCCAGACACTGCCCCCGAGTTTGTCTCTGATCATCTAACTTGACAGGTTCTGGCTTCCGTTTCGCTATGTTCTTTAGGCCCTGAGCCTCCATGAAACTGTCCGCAAGCTCCATGGTTTCCACCAGCCCTCTGTGTTTCCTTTCTTTTAGGAACACCGCATGCTCCGAGCTGCAGCGCTCATAAAACTGCTCGGCAATCGAAAGCTGTCTACGTCCCTCGAACGATTTGGCCGTTCCAGCCAGCTCTATCCATCGGTCAAAATAGTTCGAGAGGCGCGCGACAAACAGCTTGGCTGTCTGAGCATCTTCCCGTTTGGAAGCGCAAAACTTTTCGCGGAAGCCCTCCGTGGTAAGGCAGAACCTCTTCAGCAACGCACCTTTCACCTTATCATAGTCCATTGACTCATCCGTGGGCATCCTGCCAAACACACTCAATGCTTCGCCAACCAAGCACATGCTCAGGGCTGTTGCCCACTCACTCCGTTTCCACCCCTGCGATTTCTTCAACGCGGTGCAAATAAGCGTCCAAATCGTCACGCCTTTCATCAGACGGGGCAGTCAGTTTCCTGGGGCATATGCTCCCTGTATGTGACGTCGCCTGCCCTGTCAAGGTAGTATCCAGCTCTACTCAAGAACTCTGTTCACTTGTCTCTGCCAAGCGCAACTTCATTTCCAGCACCTCCTTCTCCTTATCGAGCCTCACGTTTTCCTCAAGCTTCAATTCCTCCTCCTTATCAAGCCTCTCGTTTTCGTCACGCGAGAATTTGTCCAACAGAGCCATCACCTATTTCTTACTTAAGTCTAATGAGCTGCACAACAACACCAACTTTCCCAGATCAATTCTCGCAGCTGGTAAGATACGTGACTGGGCCCGATGGAAATATCCTGTATAAGGATAAATCAATCCTGGCAGGCTCTCCAATTATTTGTCACGTGAACGGATGGTGGGGTGGTCTTTACCAGCTCGGAGCAATGGACCCAGGGAAGCCGTTGACGTGTTTAAGAACACACATTTATTGCACACACAAAGCACACCCGAGCAGTGCATTTGGCCAGCGGCTCCAACGGTTGTGCACTAGCGGGTCGGAGAGTAACACCCCCTATAGGTGTCGTCACTTTCCGTAGCATTCGGAAGTTTCGCGTCAATACCAGACACCGCAGCTCCAGTGTCAATTAGTGCCAAGATAGCAACACCATCAACACACACTTCGATTTTATTAGAATGCGAACAATAAGGACTTAGGCTTTTCGACGTTGACGCAGTTTGTGCCTCCGAAACTGCGGCGTCTAGTTGTCCGGGTCACCATTGGAAGAACGACGGCGCATCGGGGAGAGTTAGCGGCGTCATGGGGAAAGAGAACGACGGCTGACCAAGTCGCAGTTATCAGACGGAGCAGCCGTCGGCAGCCGGGTCGGAGCGTGCTTCATTGCCGGTGTTTGCGTGTAGGGTAAGGGCCTCGATGCGTTGCGCGCGCCCGTCATGCCACAATGGCAGTAGCGGGCCACATGTCCGGCAATCCCACACGAATAGCAGATAGGCCGATTATCCGCCGTGCGCTATGGATTCGCGAATGTAGACCCTGGATGCGGAGCGACACGCATTGACCGGACGCATTGAACCCCGGCATGACTTACAGGGCTTGCAGCATGCGCAAAGAAGGGACCCGGTGTCACGTGAACGGATGGTGGGGTGGTCTTTACCAGCTCGGAGCAATGGACACAGGGAAGCCGTTGACGTGTTTAACAACATACATTTAATGCACACACAAAAAACCCTCATGCAAAGCACTCAATATTTACACTACACACAAACGATAAACACTCAAACCTCTACAATCACGAAATACAAGTCACATTCAAACCCCTAACTTAAGAGCTCAATATACAATTCAAAATCGAAACCCAAAACTCTCGACAGTAAAGTTCTACACCTTCAGTCCAAATTCACTCATTATGTCAAGTCCTACTTTATCTCTTTCTCACTACAACTCCCTAGTTGTATCCTACGAATATGTCCTTAATGGACTGGCCTACCCCGCTGTCGTCGGCGCTAACGTGTCGCACCCGTTGCGTGGCCGCGACCCGGTGGTAGCCGTCCTTGTCTCGCTTCGGTGCCGGCGTTCGATGCGCGCGGTCACTCCTTGGACAGTGTGGGCTCCGCTCGTCCTCACTTCGTCCCTCTGTGGCTACCCCCTATTAGGCGCTCTCACTGGAGGTCCTTGATGCCGGCGTTCGACGCGCGCGGAAATCCCTTCGGCGGCGGGCTTCCTCGGTGGCTACCCCCTGGTAGCCGCTGCCGCTGGAGGTTCCAGGTAGGTTCGGCACGAACGTTGCCTTTCGGGGCCGTCGAGACGAACGTCGACGGAGCGTGGACGCTGGCCGGTGGTGGCCGACCGATGCCGCTGGGGCCACGTAAACACAGGTCCGTGGTTCACCTAGGAGGACGGTGACGATGCGAAGTCGTCCCACTCCCGCCCAGGCTCGGATGGCGTGGTCGATGGCCTGGCCGCGTCCCCCTGGCTCGTTCGTTGAAGAGCCCGTGCTCCGACCGCCTCCTGGTTGCTTCGGTTTCTTGCCTCCCCGTGCTCTTTGTGCGCCCAGCTTTTATACCCTCTGGGCTCTCCCGTGGCGCACTCCCATTGGCTTCTGGCTTCCTGCCTGTCCTTATATGGCCATCTCGCCACTTGTCCCATGCGTGGCCTTCCCTGATTGGCCGACCAGTGTGCTGCCACCTTTGCCCATGATTCTTTGGTGCGCCGGCGCTGGCGCTTGCTGATTGGCGCGCTCCTGGCGTGCACTTCAAATTTCCGTTCCTTTGTTCCTTTCTTTCTGTTCTTTCGGAGGTTTTAATGCATCCCCCTCTAAGGGGGTGCCCTGACACATGACACCCGGCATGGTTCCAATAAAAGTTTGTGCCAAAGTCTCGGCATAGGTGAAAGGCCTATGTGGCACTATGTTGACGATGGTCAAAGGAGCTGCCATCGCAGTTTGTGGCGTCACGTCGGCGTATACCACTGGAGCTACTGGGGAATCAGGCTGTCGAGCGCTTGGAAGTGGGTCAGCCCCTTATTGTCGTATAACGCTCCTGAGGGTTGGGGCGAAATCCGACTGAGGTGGCTTCGCTACGTCGCTAACGAGAGAAAGCTGACGAGCAACCTCTTAGGGAACAAACTGTTGAATCTGGGTGAAGATAACACCGCTTTTCTCGGATGCCAAGCTGCAAAGGGAATGGTCGTGTTCCACGGGCTTACGAGTGAGAGCCCGCTCTCTGCGAAGTTCATCGAACTCTTGGCAAGCGTTTATGACTTCATCAACCATCCGAGGACTTTTCGCCAGCAACATTTGGAAGGCATCGTCGTCTATGCCATTAAGAATGTGCTTAATTTTGCCCTCTTCGTTCATAGCGTTGTTTTCCCGCTTGCACAAGTCAAGGATGTCCTCGATGTAAGACGTAAAGGTTTCATTCGAGCGATGAGCTCGTTCGCACAAACACTGTTCAGCGCGCCGTTTCCGAACAGCAGGACGCCCGAACACTTTGGCAAATTCGGTCTTGAAGTCCGACCACGTGCGTTGATGAGAACCCATGGTTCTTCTACCAGGTCTCTGCGACACTTGTTAAGGAGTGACTGACGTGGTTCTGTTTGAGTTTATCGTCCCAGTTGTTATGGGTGCTCTCCCGTTCCAAGGTTTTGAGCCAGTCCTCAGCATCCTGGTCATCAGTGCCGTAGAAGAAGGGGGGGGGGGATCCCGTGAACGGACCGTGCCAGGGCAGATGATGGGCGCCACAGGAGGTAGGGACTTGTGGTGGGTACCTTGAGACATCCTCGAGGGAACTCTCCGGCTGCGCAGCTCCAGGGTAGATTAATGGGGACCCGAGCTGCACCGCAACCTCCACCAAAAATTGTAAAGGAGATAGTCGGCGTTCCGGTAGAAGGCTGGACGGGTTTATTCACGAACGAGGCGTCGATGCAGACGGAGTGAGCCGAAACGACCAGCTTTTCGCGAGACTGACACTGAAAGAGCCCGTCCTCTACCTCAAGCCGCATCCCGCGCAGCATATCCACGTTAGGGGATTTGCCCATTGTGGCTGATGCTCATCACCGTTCTCATGGGCGCAACATGCTTAATACAATTTATGTATTTATTTATTAATTTATTTATTTATTTATTTATTTATTATTTATTTATTTATTTTTTGCAGGCGGGCAGGCGCAGGCGTCACACCAACCGAAATGTTTCCTTAACTTTGGGTGAGGGGAGAGAGGGGCAGTGCGGGTAGTAAAACCTGAAGCTCGCCCCCAGAACACTACACGCAAGGAATAGAGGGAAAGGAAGCATTTTGAGAAGTGTGTCGCCACAAGGGTAGCGCCGTTTTTTGAACAGCAGAGCACTTCGTTTTGACGAACTAGTAAGCGCAGTTGTCTCGGACGAAAGTGCAATTTTGTGTAGCTTGAAATAAACATTCGCCCATTACGGGAAGTTGGACCGAAGAGTGACAAGTTCAGCGTCTTTACAATGCCGTTTCTTTTTTTTACATCAGATGCCCAATATCCTTCTGTATTTGTCGCCGCAGATCTGAAGCGTTTTGCTATCCCTCTAATGCATGTGCTGGTGTGGCTTTCTGGGGAACTTTCCAGGAGGTGCGGCAACATCAGCGTTTGGGAGGCAGGTGCAAGCAAACAGCGCACCGACGACAAGCTGACCTCATTGTTTGCAAATGGCTTACATTTTTTTCGTTGAGGAGTGTTGTAGTAGATAAAGTTTTTACAGATACCTTGGGTTCTTGATGTAGGTGTTTTGTTGAATCAGTTTTGATTGTGTTTTTACGTGTTCACACATATATTGTATTTCTGTCATTTTTATTCAATAAATTAAATGTGCATGAAGATGATGACGGTTGTATGTTTATGGCGCAAGGCCAACTGGGGCAAAGAGCGCCAAAACAATAGTAATATATTAGGGGTGAATCCTTAAACACTAAGTAAGTTCAGAAAAAACAAAAGTACAATCACAAAACTAGAATGAGCATGGCTGGTGTATAGGGCCAGTTTTTGATTATGCATGATAAGAAATGAGGTTTAAAAACTTAATTTCTGACAAATACCCAAAGACACGTTTCACAGAAACCATGGCATCGTCACCAAGAAACAGCGATGGATGTAGGGGGATATGTTGTCTGTAGAGTTCTCTGAAGTGTTTGTGTCGTGTTGTGTGAAGTGCCTTGCATGTTATTAGTAAGTGTACTACAAATACGGCCTCTCCGCACCTGCTGCACTGGGGCCTAGGAGATCCCGTCAGCAGATACGAGTGAGTTGCCTGCGGTTGGCCTATCCGGAGCCTACCCAAGGCGACTTCCGTGTGTCTGTTGTGTGAGTCAGATGTGTACCGTCCCAAGTGTTGCTTTATTACATGTAGTTTGTTGTCTGTCTGTTCGTCCCAGTGTGTTTGCAATGTTCTGCGCAGGTGTTGTCTTATGTGTGGCTTGAGGTCTGTGCAGGGTATCGTTGCAATGACTACAGTGTTCATGAGTGCAGCAGCAGTGGCCCTCTCGTCTGCCAACTCATTCACAGCGATCCCTGCGTGTCCTGGGACCCAGCTTAGGACCAGCTCATGATTTTGTGCATACACGGACATGATAGTGTTGAATACAAGATTAACTATGTGGTTTTTGGGGGGCTTGGGCGATGACGAGCGCGAACAACACTCAAAGAATCTGTATAGATGATGGAATTTGGACTTTGAGTTTCAGGAATGTGTCGTACAATCAGTAAAAGTCCATACGCTTCTGCTGAAAAAATTGCTGTGTGCACGCTCATGGTTCTGGCTGCATTGAAATTTGGACCATGAGCAGCGCACGACACCATAGTGGAGGTTTTAGAAGCGTCACTATAAAATTCTGCACATGTGTATTTAAACTGCAAAGAGAGAAACTGCTGCAGTATTGCATCTCGTGGTACACGATTTTTGTCAAGTCTCATAAAAGAAAGGTCGCACGACACAGGGCGAACTTGCCAAGGCGGTAAACTGTTAGAAAAGGATGACCTGTACACATCTAAAAACAAAGCACTGAGATGCGAGGCTCGCTCTCTCACTCGAAGTGAAAAGGGCAGAGGAACGGATGGGCGATTTACATAGAGCCGAGATGTTGATGTATCGTTAAAGACAGGATAAAAAGGATGATTATTCAGCGACGAAATTTTAAAAGCATAAAGCAAGTCCATGTACGTTCGTAGGTTCTCAAGGCTCTACTTATCACACTCGACATAAAGACTCTCGGCACGGCTAGTGCGAAAAGCGCCCGAAGCAAGACGAAGGCCCAAGTGTAGCACTGGGTCCAGAATTCGCAAGGCTGTCTTAGTCGCCGACCCATACACCACACTGCCATAGTCTAAACGAGACCCAACCAACGGAGTATATAAGCGAAGCAGGAGTTCTTTGTCGGAACCGTAGGATTGGTGGGAGAGAACCTTAAGTATATTCATTGTTTTGAGACATTTATTTTTAAGTTCGTTGATGTGGGGAATGAATGTGAGTTTGTGATCAAACACAACACCTAAGAACTTGTGCTCCTTGTTCACAGGAAGCGACACGCCATTAAGATGAATGTCTGGGTCCGGACGGACCCCGCGCTTCCTGGAGAACACAACGCAGAAGCTTTTTGCAGGATTTAATTTAAAACCATTCTTTTCTGCCCAGCCGGGAAGTTTCTTTACACCAAGCTGGACTTGACGTTCGGAGATTGACATATTGCATGATTTATAGGATATCTGGACGTCATCTACATACATGAAATAAGAGATTAGGTGGCAGTGCCTTACCAAGAGAGTTCATTTTTACTATGAAGAGAGTGCAACTCAACACGCCACCTTGTGGCACGCCATTTTCTTGCACGTGAACCTTTGAGAGTGCTCCACCGACTCTTACTCGGAACGTTCTGTCTGACAAGTAACTGACAAGAGCGTTCAACATGTTACCCGAAACACCGAATGACTTGAGGTCTCTAAGCATCTCATAACGCCAAGCGGTGTCGTATGCCTTCTCAAGGTCGAAAAACACAGTTAAACAATACTGCTTGTGCGCGAAGGCATCCTTGATGTACGAGTGAAGAGCTAACAGTTGATCGTTCGTCGATCGCCCCACCCTGAAGCCTGCCTGGCAGCTCTCGAGAAGACTGTTGTACTCAAGAAAGTACACGTGCCTGCGATTTATCATCTCGAAGAGCTTGCACAGGCAGCTCTTCAGGGCAATAGGACGGTAACTTGCGGGGGATGACGGGTCCTTTCCCTCCTTCAGGAAAGCTACAACTACAGCCTCCTTCAAAGAGTTTGGAATGTGCCCCGAAAGCCATATCTTGTTATATAGGTGGACGAGTGTTAGAAGAGTGTCTGCGTGTAGGTGTTGTATCATTGTATATATAATGTTGTCTGGGCCTGGAGCTGAGGGTGTACACGTGCTCAGGGCAGCCCTTAGCTCATGTAGTGAAAACAGGGAGTTGTAAGCCGTCTTTGATTTGTTGTTGTCGTGTAGTGACGTCTTTTCACTAGAGTCTTTATACCTCAGGAAAGTGTTCGTGTAGTGTGCTGAACTGGACACGTGTTGGAAGTGTTGTGCGAATGTGTCAGCCTGGTCTTCGAGTGTGTCCCCTGAAGTGCTGACCAGAGGCAGGCTGTGAGTTTGTTGTCCTTTGAGTTTGCGTATTCTCGTCCATACTTTCCGTGTGTCTCTGTAGGAGTTTATGGATGTTATGAAGGAATGCCAACTCTTGTTTTGACTCACGGCGCACACGTTTTCCTAACGCCTTGGCCCATTTGAATGAAATGAGGTGACCCAGCGTGGGGTACTGAGGAAGGACACCCCACGCCTTGTTCTGGGCCTCTCGCGCCCGCCTACAGTCCTGATTCCACCACGGCCTCCGCTGGTTGCGCGGGGCACCAGAGGCGTAGGGAATGGACTTTTCGGCGGCGTCGAGGATGTGCGCGGTGAGCAGTTGGGTAGCTTCTTCAACATGTCGGTGTCCTATGGATGTGTGGTGTAGTTGGGATGTCTCTGTAAATGTATTCCAGGTAGCTCTTGCTTCATTAAACCTTTTATGGGAAGATGGACTGCTTGGGCCTGTACCTATGTACGTTAATGAAGTAGGGAAATGGTCACTTTCATATGGGTTCGTGCCCACACCCCACTCAAGACATGGAAAGAGAATTTCAGAATCAATAGCCAAATCAAGATGTGAGTATGTGTTGTGACCTATGTTATGGTATGTAGGCTGTTTATTGTTTAAAAGGCATGCTCCAGAGGATGTAAGAAACTTCTCTATCAGGCGACCCCGGGCATCCGTACGAGAAGAGCCCCCAAGAGAGTTGTGAGCATTAAGGTCGCCTGTAAGGATGTATGGTTCGGGCAGCTGGTCAACCAGCGCCTCCAAGTCGGAGCTCGTAAGTGCAACATCAGGAGGAATGTATGTGGAGCATACTGTCACCAACCTATTTAATATTATTGTGTGAACGGCTACAGCCTCAAGCATGGTGTTCAAGGTGACAGGGTGGCATGCTAAGGATTTGCGGGCGATTATGGCCACACCGCCAGAAGAGTGTGTGCAGCCATCCCTGTCTTTCCCGTATACCAGGTCTATTCAAGACATTTGTGTGTTTAGAATTAAAATGTGTTTCCTGAACACACCTTACACTTAGCTGATTGGTATGCAGAATCTCCTACACGTCATCAAGATTATTCAGAAGGCCTCTGCAGTTCCAATGAACCATATTTTCTCTTCCCATTATTTAGTGTGAGAGCTACTGGAGTGTGTATGTTTATGTGTCGTCTTTCGGGGCTGTGACTCTTGGATCGGGGTATTTGGGCGGCCTATCTGTAGACTTGGACGTCGAAGGACGCTCCTTGCGCTGCGTTGCAGGCAAGAACGGCAAGACGTCCATCTCGTCGTCCGATGTCCTGGGTGTGCCCGTCGAACCGGGCCCCCCTGACTTGGCCCCCCTTCGAGGGCCATTCGTTTGACCCGCCACTGCCGCAGGTATCGGAGGCACCAGAAGTGGCACGGGCGGTGCGGTGGCGGTGGGAGCCGATGCGTGGCCCGTGGGGTCCATGGCACCCTCCAACGCACTGGACGATGGGGAGGCAGGGACGGGAGCGGCACCGGTACCGACGGAAGAGGTTGCCCCAACAGCCGCTGCTTGCTCAGGGAGCGGTGCGGAGGCGGGTTGGGCTGCCATAGGCAACCCGGGGGGAAGGGGGGCGGGACTAAGTCCGACTCGCGGTACTGGGTCCCCGCCGAAACCAGACGCCGCTCCTCCCCCCGGCGAGCTGCGTTGGCATACCTCCTCAGGGGAAGAGAGGCAAACCTCTTTCGCGCCTCCGGGAAGGTGATGTTTTCTGTTACCTTGATGTTAATGATTTTTTTCTCTAGTCGAAACTTTTCACAAGCACGAGAGTATGCTCCATGTGGACCCTGGCAATTAGGGCAGGTAAGGTTGGTTGCAGTGCAGTTATCGGATAGATGATCATGCTGGCCACATTTGGCTCATGTTGTTCTGCCACGACAGGAGTTGGTACCATGGCCGAACCGCTGGCACTAGAAATAGCGCCGCGGGTTCGGGATGTACGGCCGGACAGAACAACGAATGAAACCTGCGTTTACATGCTCGGGCAGTGTGCAGCGGTCGAAAGTCAGAATCAGATGTTCGGTGGCTATTTCTTTGTTATCTCTCCTAATGACGATGCGCCTTACTGCTGTCATGCCTTGGTCTTTTAGGCCTTCGAGCAGATCGGTCTCTGCCTCGGTTAGGAGATCTGTCTCAGAGATCACACCTTGACAACTGTTGAGGCTGCGGTGGGGTGTGACCCTGATCTCCAGATCTGCCATGCGGGTTTGTTTCAGGAGGATTGTGGATTGCTGCTGAATTTTAACTTCAACTAGCACTTCACCAGTTCTGAGCTTTTTGGCGTCATATGTTTTGCCGATGATACCTTCAAGGTATTTAAAAACAAGCAATACAGATTGAGAAAAAACCGGCTTCGATTTGTCCACAGATTCCATGATCAAAAAACGAGGGTATTTATCTGGCTTTGGGAGCGAGATGCAAGGCAAAGAAGGAAAAGATACTTCGGTGCGGCCCCTTTAAGGGGCCGATCATGGTTGGGGGGGGGGAAGGTTGAAGATACCATATGGCATAGTATAAAAGCAGGGAGACGGGGGTACTTTCTCCTTTGACCTTACCCCGTGAGTCAAAGAGGTCCCGGAGCTCCCTGCCTGGTAGACAAGCAGGGAGCCCATCGGCCGGGGCTTGACCAAGGCTCCGACGGCCACCGTTTGTGGTTTCTAACCCTGCACCTATAAAGGCATCGCCACGGTTGGATCCAGCTTATGTTTGGGGGCTCGGGGTCCGCGGTATCGCCAGTACCGTCACCAAGATTGCTTGAGGTGCCCCGTGCAGGGAAATTCAGTGTGCAGAAAACAAACTTTTCACGTTTGGCCATTCAACGTTGGAAGCGGGAAAAGGTTAGAAATTACGTAATCCTAAACGAAATATGAAAACGCGGCCTGTGCGCTCATTAAGAACTCCCAAATACAGTAAAAAATTCATCTACAGCAAAAAAACGTACCATAAATGCAGGTCAACACTGCTCCCAATGTGCCCCCTGAAAACTCCCAGTTGAAGAAAACAATAAATTCAAAATGGTACCCCTGAAAACTCCCATTTTAGAAGCAGGAAAATCAAATTCCTATATGCTACTGAAAAAAATGCGGAAATAATGGGAGTAAGGCGAAACTCCCATTGGAAGGAGTTTTGAAAACTCGGAAGTTGTACTTAGTTATGCAACAAGCCTTTTACTCCCATTCCTGCTTATTTGTGTTCGGTGTGTAGGCATTCGAACACTCTAACACGAAGCGGCTGTTTTTGAGCCCCCTAAACGTACTAGTTGCTTACAGACATCACCATGACAAGTTGTTTAGGGCGCAAAAATTCAAAAATAGGCAAAAGAGAACCAAAACATTGCATGAGCCAATATCAGCTGCACAGCGGTCATCCCGTAACCACCGCGGAGAAGCGGTGGCAGGAGGCGCAGCGATCGCGAGCTCGAGGCGTCTAGTCGAAGACCCTGACTTGCTGCTTCAGAAGGATCAATCGCGCTTGCGGCTTTTGACCAGGCCATCTGTAAAAAATGGCCTGGTCGACACCGTGAGGCTCGTAACGTCTGAAAAGAAGCTCTCGTTGACCACAAAAAGAACACTGGTGAATAGCCACCGGGGCAAGATGGAGATGGAAGTCGCGGAAAATTTTCTGAACTGTCCTTAAGGTTCAATACGCCCTGCCCCCACTGTTCACTATGGCGCGCTTGTATAACTTGTATACTTTGCTATGTCGGATGTCAATCAGTTAGAGGGGTCTCCAATACTATGTATTACTGTTTGCTAAACGGAATTTTAAGTTGGAAATTGCGCCGTGCGCCGTTCCGTGTTTTTGTATTCTGGGTGACTTTCCTTCCTCCGCAATTTCACACGATACCCAACAAAACAGTGTATCAATGCCCCTGCTGATGTGTTTTGCACTGCCCCCAATGCCGGTTGCGCTAATAAATAACTGGTTTTATTACGGAGGGCACTTGCACTGCTCACAGAGCGTATCCAGGCAGGCGCATACTGCGTCGTTGATTTTCGTCTGGAGATTTAGGGTTGCTCTCGCGTATCTTAGTACCTACCGCCCAAACTGCGCAAACTGTCTAAATTGCTCCCTGCATCGATTATTCGTAAGCTGTTGCATAAAATGACGGTGTTAAAAGGCAAGGAAGACCGAGGCTTTGCCCACTGCAGGCGGTGTTGTGTTTTGTTTCAATTTTCGCTTCGGGTATGTTGCTACACTGAACTTTCTGGAAGGAATATATATACAACCACACCCTTGTTTTTCAAAATTTTGTATTGCTATTTTACTGTGTATTCATGAGGCGATGTCGCAGGAATCAGCGATAACCGACAACCGCTTCCTAACCTGGTACGGGTGAGTATACCCTATTTAATATTAATTTTCATGCGAAACCATTCCTTGACAAATACCCCACAGCACCAACCATGCAATGTTCTGTATCTCCACAACAATGTTTAACGGCCAAAGCAAACAAATTTGATCGTTATAATAGTGTAAATAGGAATTATTGGTACCAAGGAATAAAGTAGGTAAAAATATTCAGAATAAAAACAAGCCATACGAAGTATCCTTAAATAGCCAAAAAGTATCCTAATTTGCCACTCATCGGCAAGTCTCGCACGACCAAACTTCAGAAGAAAAAATTACCCCACCTTCCGGCGAGGGGAACCCTAAGGAGATCCGACGCATCTTGGGGATTCACGCTGACGAAGCTCAGCATCGGCCGGTCGCTTCTCGCGTACGGCAGCGGCTTCACGTTGACGAAGTTCAGCATCGGCTGCTCGCTTCAGCCGTTTGCGTTCGGTATCACGTTTACAAATTTCGGAATGGGTTGCTCGCTTTAATCGTTTGCGTTCAGCATCACGTTCACGCCGCTTCGCAGCCTTGTCTTCAGTGGTGCTAGCATTCGTGTTATCACAGTGATAGGTGCTTGTTAAGGTTGCGCGGGCGATAGCAGAATTGTTAGGCTCCATTCAACGCATCGATGGAAATCGGAACGCCGGTGCTGCAACGACCACGGCTATGACGCAACGTGGCGCGGCTATGACGCAACACAATCCACTTTATTCAATCCAATCCAAATCCTATCCAATCCAAGACAAGCCAAGCCAAGCGAAGCCAAGCCAACCCAATCGAATCCAATCCAATGCCCCTCGCGGGAGAGTGTTCGCTATCGGAGAGGAGAGGGGGTGAGCGCCGAAGAGTGCAGCTCGCGTGGCGAGGAGAACGGGAAGGGATGTGGACGGACAACAAAAATGCCGTATGGAGGGACAAGGCGAGTGAATGTGATGCAGTCGCATCTAAAAGCGGCGTATGAGCCCAGCTGTCTTAGTCGGCAATAGACCTTACGCGAAATATTTTGCTGATTTAACAACACTGATGTAAACAAGACCGTCCGCAATATTTGTACGGGCGGTGACGGTAGGTGACGGTAACGCGGTATGGCCCAACGTAGGTGGCGTTCTCGGGATCCTGACCACGGATTCTGGACAAAGGACTTGCCTGCGCTGCCGACTGTGTCTGAGGACTCACCACTCGTGGCGCCGCGTCAAAGACCCATCCGACCGGCAGCGGAGCAGTGCACACGCCTAGCCACCGAGGCGTATTGCTCGCATTCATCGGTGCAGGCAAACACGTGCGACTTGCAGTAAGTAAATGGTCCTTTGTTTTTTTCTTGACGCGAGTTGACCGGTATGAGTATCTGTATAGCACTCTGTTCACCGTTGTTTACCATGTAATTGCGTAGCTGGGACTCTGTTAAAGTAACCCAGAAATAGGAAAGCAACAATCGTCAGACCAGGCGCTAGTGGGTGGATTAGGTATTTTCAAATGCTGTACATCGATTTTACGGGATGATTTTTGGTGAACGTGTTTATGGAAATGTTGCGCCCATTTTCCGTGACGGTCGTCTGCCCACGCGTTTGCCGCAAAGCAATCGCGGTTTTCGGCGAAGTCAACTACAAAGGTGCACCTAAGCCTTGAATTTTCTTTTTTTGTGTGTGTTTTTATCATTTTTGCGCTTGTCTTCATCAAAAATCGGTTTGTGTTTCTGACTTCTTTTTTGGGCAGTGGCGTGGTTGTGTTTGTTTTTAAAGCGCATGTTTTCAGTCTGTCCGAAGAGATAATACAGTAAAACCTCGTCAGTTCGAACTGAATAAATGAATGATTGCTTTAAATTTAATGGGTCATCGGTATACCACGAATGTTTACATGTTTATCTCGAAGGGATCTGAAAGTGATTTCTAGATAATCATAATATTGCTTGCTTAAGATGTGGCGAACAGGATTATGCGGGTACCGGTATCATTGCCTAAGGTAAGGTTTATAAATGGTAAACTTCCTACTGTTCAAAATACATTAACAAAGCATGCAGCCATACTTGCATGCTCGAACTTGAAAGATAAGTTTGGCATCATTGCCGTTTCAGGTGTAGAATATTGCCCTTGCAACGGTGTTAAGCGAGACACAAAATGCGGTCATTTTGGGTCTGTTCCTTGCGGTCACTATTTTCGGCTCTGTCCTTTTACCATAAACTCTAGCGAACTAGTCCTGTTCTTCCGTGAGTGCTATTTTCCGTTACGCTGTCTGTTCTTGCAGGTTGGGCCTCATCCATACGCTCAGCAGCGGCTTTCGCTCCCAGAAGAAAAGTGGCCGGACCTATGTTGTGTGCTTCACGTTTGAGATGGCAGTGGAGCGATTGTGGAGACAGCGTGCGAGTGCCCGGTGGGTTGCAGTGGAACATGAAGTCGCATTCTGGCGGCTGTGCACCTACTCACCCACTTGCAAACCCAAGGCTTTAAAGAGGCGCCATCGGAGCTTGCCTGCACTGTGGTGCCACAACAGTGGGGCGTGCGAGATTGGGGCGTGGTGTCCGTGGGGCGTGCGAGATACATTGACTGGAGAAGCCCGCGAGAAAATGGCCCCTCCCTTTCCTTGCCAATGCGTCTGTTCGATGCATGTCGAGTTCAGGAACAATGCAAGCAGCAACAAAGTGCTGTGGAGGCCCTTGGGACAGAACTTCGTAGACTTGAATTTGGGTTTTTTGCCTCAGTGTTGTGGGCCCCACCCCCCACAGTGAAAAAAACAAATACTGGCTTGGCACCTGATCGGTCACCTATGAGGTATCAGCAAGCATTCAAGCCACATTGCTTCAAGAAACTGCTGTCTGGGACAATAATTCGTGGTAACGGAGTTACATCTGGTGTGCCTGACTTGGAACGTTTTGGCAATGCTGTGGCGCACACGTGTCTGGATGGGTTGCCTGCTTACCAGCAGCAAATTGTGGTGGTATGTTATTACAGATCTATATCTTTTGTTGAACTGCAAGGCTTAGGCTTTCGCCAGCAGACAAATTTCCCAAGGTGCATTTTGCTCTAACACTGCATTGCGGAGGAACACTGGAGTCGCGTTTGTGTAAAGCATGAACTATCAGCAGAGGTAAGAGAAGGAACAAAGGAGACAATGACACAAAGCATTTTGTGTCATGATTTTTGTTTTATCTCTTGTTTATGTTAATAGTTCGTGCTTTCCGCAACCATGATAGGATAGCAAACAGCCCAAGCAGCCCCGCTTGCAACAGTTGAATAATACAGAATTCAACGCCCGATTTTTTCCTTCACAAGTGGTGCGTCTTCTTGGGTTTAATGGGAGTACAATGTTTTTTGGTCATAAAACTCGCTTTAGCAAGTTTTGTTGCGGGGACACAGGCTACCTTGAGCCTCCAAACATCAAACACCACCCAAAGGCTACTATTCGTTTATGTTTGCATTCAGTCGAGGGACAGTAACTGCACCCGCTTTCGGTGGCATTACTTCAATAGAAACCCGTTGGAACTTAGATTCTCAATGTTGCTACAACATGAACCCGGCAACACGTTCCTATAATTCAAGACACACGAGGTATCCGTACCCGGCAGAACGCATTCCCAAAACTATCAGATAGTAGTAGGCTAGATCTGAGATATATCTCAGAAGTGCGAAAGAATTTAGGGGGTGTCAGGTTTCGTGATCGCTTAATTTCTTGCGTGATCCTTGACCGCTGCGCTTCTCATACCATTGCCCAGCTGCAGCTCCTGAACCTTGAGAGTCCATTTTGCAGCATGGCCATGAAAGCTTTGTAGCTGTTGCATTCCAAGGAAAATCACGCATGCGACAGCCAAAGTAGTCTGAGGATGCATTCAGTAGCTGAGGTTTCAGCGTTTTTTTGTGACTTCACATGAGGCGGATGTAATCAATGACATTACGAGCGGACTGATGCCACCTGTTCAGAATAGGCTGCGTGGAGAAAGCAGGGAAGACATTTCTATGCTATGCGAAAAAGAAACTCTGCACAGCTGGGTAGTTATTTTTTCATGCTTCCTTGCACTCTGTTTCTTAGTGCCTTCATTCATCACAAACGTGAGGTAAAGTGTGGTGTCGTGCTTTTTCAAAGCAAACTCAGACTTGGAACAGACTTCTCCTATGGTACGTCACAATGCGGTTGTCGTCATGACGCTGCACCTGGTCGCTGTGGCTCAGCAGGTTGTTGGGAAAGAAATATGTGGACTGACAGGCAACGAGGATGCAGCAGCATCATTTATTCACTCACTTCAGTTATAGGGCCATGATTTTAAGATACTCTTTGTGTGGTCCTCACCATAAATATTACTATCGGTCAAGTGTGTGCTAGGTATATAGCTTCTTAAATGTGAGGTAATCACTATCCACTGCCTCTATTAGGCAGGGCTTTTATGCTAGGGTTTTATGTATTTTTCATATTGTAAAGTCCAGGACAGGTTTATTTAAAGAACGTTGGCTCTAGAGGCGGAGAGAAAACTGGTGCGCCGATATTTCAAACCGTCGAGAGGTCCCAGCTTCTTCCTTCTCTTCTAACGTAGACGTTCTTCTTCTTCAGCTTGGAGGCTGCAGTTACTAGATTAGCCAAACTACTTTCTACATGCGTGACACTTCCCCGGTCGCAGACGAAGCCCTCTGGGCAAGTCGCTGTGCAGTGCGAGTGTTGTAGCGTTCAAAGCGTGCCACGTCGACAACCTGTATTTTCGTGCATGGTCTTCCACTTGTGGTTACACGTGATACCAGGTAACTAACTTCACTCACGCATTTCAGGGCAATGAAGGGACCGACGTAATGGGGAAGAAGTTTTACGCAGAGTCCACGTTATGCCGGGGGGGGGTCCAGAGCCACACGAATTCACCAGAGCGTAAGAGAGATCGGAGTGGCACTCGTCATACCACTGCTCTGAGCATTCTTGAGAGGCCAATGTGCGCATGCGCGCAAGGCGGCGTGCTTCTTCTGCAAGTCAAAGTGTATTGGCCACTGAAGGCTTGTCGTGTTCTTTGAAAGGGAAGATGGTGTCGACCCAGCAGCGAGTGTTGCGGTCATAGAGAAGGAAGAAAGGGCTGTAGCAGGGAGTTTCGGGCTTTGCAGTGTTATACGCGGCCGGTACGGGATCGATACGAGGATCGACCAAAGGGGTACGAGGATCGATACCAATCTGTTTCGCTCGGGGTAGGTTTATTTGCAGAATGTTGGCTCTTGAGGTGGTGGGAAAACTGGTGCACCAATTGGTTGGTTGGTTGGTTGGTTGGTTGCCTCCCACCATGGCACATACCCACGCGGGGGATTGGCCAAGAAGTTTTGTGCCTAATGAGGATGTGACCTATATTATTTTAGATCCCAAAATTTAGAAAAGATAATACCCAACAGAATTTTTTTAAATATGTATAATATGAAAGTAGATTCAGGAAGAAGAATGAGGTATGTGTGAATGTTTAGCTGGCTAGCAGGAAAACCTGCCTGTCGCCACAACATAAGAATGGAGGGCAGACACAACATCCCTGTCGCAGACTCCTAGGGCGGAAGCGCCTAGTGACAGGACCTCGTAACTAGATAGCGGAAGGTTAAGGCGTGTAAAGGTTGACTCCAGATGCGTGCGTCGCATTGGGGAGAAGCTGCGGCAATTAAATAGAAAATGTTCTAAATTTTCCAGTTCGTCGCAGAAAGGACATTGCGGAGATGGAGCCAGACGAGATGTATAAAGATAAAAATTCAGTGGGGGAATTTTGCACCGAAGTTTAGTGATTGCTACCTCGCATATTCTTGTTTCACAAAATATTGGCTTCCATGCATGACGAAGGTGGCTATAATCTCTAGAGGATAGAAGGGCGTCTTGCTTATAAGCCTGGCGTAGCTGTAGACGTTTAAATCTCGCCCCCAATAGAAAACTGTCATTTGGACATTGCACGACCACAGGGCCACCAAGAGACATGCTGGCTAATTGATCAGCCACTTCATTGTATGAGATTCCTGCATGTCCTGGAACCCACACTAGCCGAACCTCACAAAGCTGATGCGGAACAAATGATCGGAATGTGGGGATAATTGGAGAATCTTTTTCGGATGTTAATGCGGAACACACATAGAGGGAGTCAGAAAGTATAACTACATGGGAAAATCTATGCTGAAGTTTTTGAAGAGCCAAAATTATTGCCAATAATTCCGCCTGGAAAATAGGTGTGAAATCAGGTAACCTGATCGAAAAGGACCAATCGAGGTACTGGGAGAATATCCCGACTCCAGCTTTTTCATCAACTTGTGAGGCATCGGTAGCAATGACGATATGGGAATGAATGGTTGACAAATGATCCTCCAGCAATCCATTTAGAATTCGGGCTGGCAACATCTTGGCATTCGGGGGGAGATATAATCAAACATTATTTCAACAGATGACACACTAATACAAGTAGAGGGGAGCCGGAAAAGGTCTGCGTGAAGTGGCTGGAGCCATGACTGTACTAGATCCATCTGGGGTCTCTGGAACCGCGTCCACTGAATGCCTTGAAAAAGATCAGGCCTCAGACGGAAAATGAACTGGGCGTCATGCAGTGAGGTTCAAACAATTTGACAAAGGTTAGTACGGTCAATAATTGGAATCTAAACTTCAGTGGAGGAAACCGTGCCTCAAGGTGTAAAATAGGGTTAGCGACATTTTTTGGCAGTCCCAAGCATAGTCGCAAAGCCATTCTCTCGACGATAAATAGGGGATTTAATTTGTACGCCGCACAACCAGAAAATAGGACGCAGCCAAACTCTAATACCGGGCGGACATAACTGCGATATATCATTAACAGTGTATCTCTACGCAACCCGAATTTGTGGCTACATAGCCTGCGGAGCAGCTCTTTCGCCTTTAGTAGCAATATGTTTAATATGAGGACGCCATGTAAGCTTGTCACCATAGATTATACCGAGATATTTTAATTCTGTAACTTGACGGATGGATTGCTGACGGTACAATAGGCATAAAGAAATGGGGATGGTCACCGGAAATACTAAGACCGCACATTTTCCCACATTAAGTGACAAATGTAGCCTGTTAAGCCAATTATCTAGGGTGGCCAGATAGTTTTGTAGTCTTTGGCCCAAGTCATGAATATCTCTGTCCGATGAGTAAAAAGCAATATCATCGGCATAAACGTAAGTTGATATGCCATCCATTATGGGAACTGATCTGAGAAGAATATTAAAAAGAACCGGAGAAAGGACTGACCCCTGAGGAACCCCTCGAAACTGCTGATAGTGCGAAGATGATATGCCACCGTTCGAACAGAAGAATGTTCTTCCAGTTAAAAACTGACCAATCCACGATTGGATGTATAGAGGGATTTCGCTACTCTCAAGATGAGACATTAAGGTAGTATACTCTACGCTGTCATAGGCCTTTGTTATATCAAGAGTAACAAGTGCGCTCACGTGTTTTAGGCTACGGGCTAGTTTAACGCGGCTCTCAACGTCAATATGAGCCTTCCAAATGGAATTCCCGGGTCTGAAGCCAATTTGAGTGGGGCTTAAAATCTTATTGCTTTCAAGAAATAGCATAAGGCGACCATTCAATATCCTCTCGACGAGCTTTACCAAGTTGCTAGTTAAGGAAATTGGCCTGATGTTATCTGGGACGTAACCTAATCCTTCGTTTTTAAGCAATGGCACTATCTTGGAGAGTTTACATTCTGGAGGTATCCAGCTATGTTTCATTGACGTGTTTACTATGTTGAGTAAATCTTCAGGGGTTTCCTCAAATAAAACTGTAACATTGGCACAGTAATGCCATCTGGCCCCGGAGCAGCCTGTCCAAACCGTCCAGAGGTCCCAGCTTCTTTCTTCTTTTCTTCGATCGTACCCATTGTTCTTCTTTAGCTTCGAGGCTGGAGTTAGTAGATTAGCCAAACTACATTACACATGCATGACAATATCTACGAACAAAAACTCCCAATGATTCATGTGCCATTGAAACGCGAGGCATTCTATGATGCTGGACATTGGGAAGCAAATGTTCCTGTACGTGTGCGATTACTACACGGTCATCACAACAGTGCACCCCATTCAAAACATTGATTTGAATTTCAAGCTTATGTGTCTCATTGCTTAGTATGCTTCTTGAGTGGGTTAGTCAATAGTGGGCAGCATCTGCAGGATCCATAGAGTTAAAATGAAAGCGTGTGTGCGTCTTTTTCAAGGATGTCTGCACACAAGGCTCTAAAGAAATAAAAGCGTCTTTTTTTCATAATTTCTGTGGCATCTTGTTCTGAAAAGCTTTGCTGGTGTTCCACTTTCAAAACGTGAAATGGGTATAGAGCATAGAACGTGGTTCTTTTTTACATCCTGTGCATACGATAAGAGTTGCAGTTTGAACCAGTATGTTTTAGTGGTGTTGTTTTTCCTTTTTACAGGACCTGTGTTTCACTGCAGATGAGGCAAGGCAACTGGATGTACGCAAGACCAGTCCAAGACTCAGGCGTGGCATGCTGCTCGAAAGCAACGTCTGACGTCATCAACTTTGCGGAAAACTTCATAACTTCGCGGAAAAAAGTTTAAGGAACCTTTTCGAACCCAAGCACGTCTCGCGTAATCCGCCTGTGCAGCATGGTATTAAAAACAAATCGTGTGCAGCGAACCGTTACTCAGCTCTAATGCACTTTATGCCACACCACGTTTTCTTGAGGCACTGTGGGCTTGTGCACACAAGCTGTCCATGGTTGGGTGTAAGCCCTGACAGACTAGTCTTTGACCTCGAGGAAGGCACCTGTGCCATGGTGGAAATAAGTTCCCCTATAAGTTCAGAGACAGTGACCCCTGCACGGCAGCTGAGGAAACATTTTGTTTAACATTGGAAGATGGCATCCCTCACCTCAAGAGAGATAATGTGTACTTTTTCCAGGGGCTGGGACATATGGCTCTCACTGGGTGCCACGGGGCAGACTTGTGTTCTTACAGAAGTCGGTGGAAGTGCAGTGAATTCGCTTTTACCAAGAGGAATGGATCAGGGTTAAGGGAAGACTGGAGACACTTTTTTTTGCTGTTGCTCTTCCATACTTTCACAGGCAAGCTGAGCGCCATGCAGAGGGTGTGAGAAACCTGCGTAGGAAACAATTTGCTTCGGCAGTTTATCAAGTTTCCCTACTGTATTTTTAATTGTTGCAGTTCTCCTCTGCATTGCAGAGTGCTAATTGTGCTTTCTAATTCATTCTTTTAGGTGTGTTATTTCTACAGCATATTCAAGTACGAAACTCTAGAAAACTCAAGAGAAAAATTACAAAGAAAATTGACTCTTTTGTTTATTAAAGCGCTGATTGAAGTGGAGCTTGAAGAATGACTTTATCGGTGACATTGGTACGCTCCACGGTTACCAGGCGTAGCACTTCGCTGCTCTTATGTGTCATACAAGCAATGGTCGTGGCCGTTTTTTTTTCTGATCACGCCATAAACTTGTAACAGCAGCAGGCGATGGCGTGGCGGTGGTGGCGGCTGGGAAGGTGATAACGCAACAAAGCTTGCATTGGAGCAGAGAGCCCAACTATGTTATTAAAAGCGGTTGAAATAAATAAATCAATAGGGTAACAAAATGTATGGTGTTCGTTAGCTCGATATCCCCCTTTCACTCGCTTTTGGGTCAGCGTTACTCGATCGCCTTGTGGTGTTGACGCCAATTTCGCCCTGCATAAATGTTTCTTTTGCCAGCCTTTTCTTGTAGTACGTGTCAAGTGTTTTTATATCTTTTATGCACAATATTAGACACCGTAGGTGTGATCTTTATGAGTAAGCGTCAAATTACATTGAATGTCATCAGAGCTGTACGTGCCTCAAGTAACTGATTGCTTGCTTTGTGCATAAGCAAAGAACATGGCGAATTTTCTGGGAATTTGTGCAATCGAGAATAGGGCCGAGATCTTTTCTTTGTTGCATGTGGTCTTTGTCGTACAGCCACTTACACATTTTTTGTCTCATAAACCTTCGCTTTGTCTTTTTTTATTTCGCCAGGAAGGGCTTATCTTGAATTGAAAAGTTGAGTTTGATGTGTGTACATAAAAGTTTGTGTTCCATTGTATATCGTAGGTGTTTTTTATGTTACAGTTGTCTAACCGAAATGTAACCGAACGATCATGCCTAATGAAACACGTGTGTTTTTTACTTTGAGATTCTGGCGTATGTAAAGCTAGTCAGGCTTTAGTGTACGTGTGAAAATTCGGGGAGATTTGTTGAAGTGTGTGCTTTGAGAGAGAGAGAGAAAAGACTTTATTCAAAGCGTCCTGCATGGGAGGGAGCAAATCCGGCCACGCAGGGCGCGGTGCTCCCCCGTCTTACACTACGTCTACAGTCCTATAGGCGTGTGTCGGGCCTAGATCCCGAGGCTACCGTGCCCCGGCCCCGCTCGGACTACTCGGGCTCCCTCTAGGGGTTCCCTTTCGCCTCTGCAGGGCCAAAGCTGCCTCGAGCTGCTGGACGGCCCATCTCTGGTCCTTCGGCTCCGCAGAGCCCACACACTGTCTCACACGCGGCGGGTACGCACCGTCCTCAACACTGTCACAGCCCCACATGATGTGGGCCAAGGTTTATGTTTGACCGTGTTGTGAATGGACACATTGCTTCATAGCCTGTTCTCGTGCCTTTAAAAAGTGTTTTTGCTGAGATGCCTTTAGAGAAGTACACATAACTAGTGGAACGTATCAATTTTTGATGGTGACATTATATTGGGTGGCTGAAAGGGTTTGTAAGCGTTTAGTTTGCCATTGTGGGCATCACCCTGTAAAAATGCCTGTTGCTCGTTTTCTCTACAAATGCCTGTTGCGGAAAAGTGAATTGGACCTAGAGAAAGGCTGACGAAACTTGAGCACGCATATCCGGGGCTTTTAGAGGTTTTTGTTTTTCATGGCAGTGCACAAGTCAATATAGACCTTATTTTTCTGCTTGTGAAACATGTTCCTAAGAAGCAGAAACTTTCGAAATAAACAACACATTTGTTTTGCTGCAACAAAAACAAAACTGTGCGCTGCGCTTTCTTGACAACTGGCCAAAACTACACGGGATAATATATATAGGCGCTTTCTGCAGTGTGGCATTGAATACAAATAGCATACAACATCGTGGTTATTACCAAATTTAGATTTTTGTATAAAAGTATTGCCCTTCCATTAGGTGAGAAGAAACTGAACGACCCTCTTTGTACAGGCCCAATAGGCATGATTGCCTTAATCTCTGCACTCAAGCTTCATTGCACGAAAGGTGGTTCACAGTCATTTTTTCATGTGGGTTGGAGACATAAAATCTGCAAGCACATTACACTTTCCTATTCGGTTTTTATTCGATGCTACTTTAACAGGTTAAATTAGGCCGTGTTAAAAACCCTGTAGGGTATGTGGGAGCTCTGTTTCAGTGTCTAACTTGTTTGCAACAAAATAAAGATTGACAGAGAAGCACAACAGTCTTGATGCGCAGTCTTAAGCAATGTAGCTAGGGTCTTTAAAATAGTTCGCCTTACCTTTGTAGCTTTCTGGCTTGCGATTGCACCTTTTGTGTAAACACAAGGACCAAAAACAAAAAAAGTACATGTTGTTTTGTAGATCAAGCGCTGCTAACACCATTCATATGGCTGCTGATTTCCTTACTGTTTGTAAGTCGGCTTTGAAACTTAGTCAGCAAAGCAACCACGGTCCAGATCTGGTTGATGACAAGTGCTAGACTTAGAGGAATCGGCTTGTCGAAAATAGGGAATGTCTTTTTTTCATGTTTTTACTTTATTTAGATTTCATACATGAAAGCCCAAAAAACCGCTCGTACTCGTAGCTAGAGGCTAGTATAGGGTCCAATCTAGGAGTAAAAAGCACTAAAACAAAATAAAAACACACGATAAAAGTGGTAAACTAGGCGTACAGGGCATTCAAACAAAATCTAAGCACTAAATAAATGTGGTAAAGAACACTGTGTACTTAAAAATTAGGAAATTACACTCGCATATTTGGTTTGCACATTATAGTGTACGCATATATTTATTGATATGTGCGATCACGTGTGATCTCAGACTAATACATTTGCATACTCATACACATTCTCCTTATTCTCCTTTCGACGTGTATTCTTAGATATGCAACCTCTTTTGTTTTCACGACTTGGCCTTCAGAAAATTGTTTCCTGTGAGGAATGGTGGCGATTAAGAATTACCCCCTTCTCATTAAGCAAGTCTTCAATAAAAAACACCATGTCTGCCATAACAGCATCCTTTGGGCCAAAACTTAGGTCAAAAAATCCACTTCGAATCACAACCTTTGTCTGAAATAGACCCTGTAAAAAGTTCGGAAACGAAGCTCGTTGGACCGTTTGGTGAAATGGCGATAAGGTACTTGAAAGTATTTGAGGACTGGTAGGTAGAGTAGGAACTTGACTGGAGTGCAAGCGAAGACAGTACTTTACATTTGATTTCCGTAGCATCCAGTATGGCCCGTGTCAGGGGTATTTTTCTTTATATGCCCGAGTCATGGTTGCATCAACTTCTCCTGGTACCCAGAGTGGCAGTCTAGACAGCTTAAGGTACCGAAACTTCAGCCATGACGTAGATATTCACGAGAGCGTTGACTGCGCAATGCCATAGTTGTGAAAAAGATCGTGCTCAAAAACACCTAAGCATAGCAGCACGATAACCAAAAACAGTTAATTATCCATTGACAGATTTCTCTGGTGGCCCAAAGACGACGACGATGAACTTGCACAGTTGCTACGTCGCACATTGCAGCCGTTTTCTTTAGGGTCCAGGAATGCCTGCACTGCCAGGAAGCGTTCGTAGTCCGCGAGGCCTGCGTAGGCAGCAAAGTCTTCGTAGAAATCCTTAAACATCTCAATGCATAGCGCCGCTGTTTTTGTCTTTTCGTCTCCCATGAGCTGCATGGTTCTGTTTTCCTGTTCCTGTCCTGTCCCTTTACATGTACTTGTTTCTTTGTTGCTGGCAGTTGTTCATTAGGCAAGGTACGCTCATGCTTAAAGGGGCACTGACACAAAATTTTGAAGGCGAGATAACTTAGGAGATAGATTTGTGGGAACACATATACATCATCTGCAAAATATCAGCGGCGAATACAGCCTAGAACATATTTAAAATCAATTTTAAAGTGTGCGAAACGCAACCGAGCAACCAGCAGAGGACCACGCGCAATCGACATCCCGAGGATACTGTGTAAATAAACAACATACAAACACGTCACGAGTTTGTGTTTGCCGCTTCCGCACTGCCGGCGTTTTTCGCCGGCTCGCCCGGCTCGCCGCTCCAATCGGAGGGCCGGAGGGCGGAGCTTGTGCTCTCGAGAACGAACGACCCGATCGTTGGCGGCGGAGGCGCCGTGATTTCGTCTGCTAATCGGGCAGCTGGCCGCGACCAAAGTTCTACAGCGATTCCAGGCACTCTGTTTCTATTACTGTTTATTACCATTGGATGCGAAAACGCGCCAGAGGCACGAAAAGCCCACTGAGATAGCCGCACGTCGCTGTGCAGGCGGCGGCCACGGCCGCGAAGTGGCCCAGGCCGGCGCAGGTAGCTCGAGTGATAGCTTGTTACCGCTGTACGAAATTGCCCCCAAGTCCCGACCATGGTGGCTTACAAGAGGAAGGAGTTAATGATGCGATGGCGGGTTGCATTGAAAATTGTCATCTGCCCGCTTACGAGAGCGGCACTCGAATATCCGCCGCAGTGCTAAGCCGAACACATCTGTAGGCGGACCTGTAGGCAGACCGGCCGTCTGCTCCCAGCGCGCGTCTTGCCACCCACCGGCTCGAGCGTCGCGCGTCGTTCTTTAGCCGCAGTAGCATTTGCACTCGCAGCGCCTGCGTCACATCCACGGTCGCTTTTTAATTAAACGAGATCAGTACGTGGGGGCATTCGCAGAAACTGCCGTCAATGCGGATTCGACAGTGCTACGGCGGCTCTGCTCTGTGATATCCCTCCGACGGTCACGTGGTCAGCTTTGTTCACACAAAATCCACAAAATCCATCGTTTCGCGGCACTCGCTGAAACCGAAACTGCGACTGGCCGCATTGAAAATGCCTCTAATTAAACAACCGTCGCACGCTGAAGCAAATGAGGTTTCTACAGGTTATAAGTAGGTCACTAGCTACTTATCGCAACAAAAAAAACAAGATGCAAAATTTTTGTGTCAGTGCCCCTTTAAGTCTGTGTATTTCATTAAGCAGTTCGCTCACAGGATCCCTGAGCTGTTCTTGCTCCAAGGAGCAGTCTTGCTGTGATTGACCATCATTTGGAGAACTAGCAATGGCTGCAGTTACTTGTTGCATACGCTCATATCTGGTGCCATCAAAGATTGGGTCTCGAGCACATGGGAGCCCTGAAGGACCCACCCTTGAACAGCAGAATGGCGGCGTCCAACTCCTTGGCGGCTTTCGACTGTGTGGCTTGCTTCTAGAAGCGAAGAGACAGGGGCATGATGTGTCACGAAGCAGGCGGTGACCGCTTGCCACACCTGGAGTGTACTCCGATGGCTTGAAATGCCTTGCGCACACTTTAGCTGTCTCTGTCACCTTGAACTGTGCCCCTTCATCGTGCCGAATCGCACCAATCCACTTTTTGTACATGAATGTGTCCTTTGGAAATCGACGAAACGAGACCTGCAATTTGCCAAAGAAATTACTGGTGAGGTTGTGTCATTTTCACAGGCAATTTCACAGGCTTCATTTGGAAAGGAACATTGTCGACTAGATTAGGATATTTTATTACAATTGCGTGCTGGTCTACAATACTTAGGACCTCTATTTCTAAAATTGCAGCATAGATTATGAAAAATAGATTCGGTATATCGACACGGATTACGCCGTGTCATCTCGCAGAGGTCGTGTTCTCTATACCGCGGCATGCAGGGGTGCGCGAATGCTTCCCTTTGTAACATTTATATCAGCAGTTTGCTATACTGCACGCGATATAAATCGGGGAAGTAATTTAATTTATAGGGCTTTTCACTGTGAATACAAAAAAACGCAAAAGCACTGAAGCTGCTGCGCGTCGGACTGATGCAACTCTGGCAATTTTTTTTAAGAAACCGAAAATTGCCTCAGCTACCTACAGCAATAGCCACTATTATTACGTCAGATGCATGCATGCAGCATGTGATAAAGTAGAGGAGCGAGTGTGTATTTTATTCACAAAATATTTGGCAGTAAATGCATTGTGGCTGAAATAACAATGGGCAACAATTCACCTTTACGTAACTACAAACCTGTCAGCCAGGAAAATCGGCAACTAAGTGCAAAAGCTCGAGTTTTGAACGTTACGTCTTCATAAAACAGTGTACGCCACTTCCGCAACACTACACGGCTAAATGCAACGTAAACTAAACCAACAACATACTGCCAAACCGTGCGCGCCCGCCACAGAGGAAATTTTCCACCGCGCCGTGACGGCATAGTGCGGCAAGAAAAAATTGTTTACGGCCTTAGGTAACACTCTAAGAAAAATACTGCCATCTCCACGAAGTGAATGATGATGAGAAGCAAACAAAGCACATGAAAACAGAAACAGAAATGTTAACAGAAATTGACATCCATCATTCCAAAAGTAATCGTGATAGAGCATTTGGAAATACGGGTGGCGGTTTGGAAACAATGTATTCTAGTAGGTTGTTCAATTCATGTGGGGTGTTTTGGCAAGAACACGTTTTTGGGGGCATCTATACGACATCGGTATTCGAGAACTTCGAGTGGTTGATATAGATGCGAGAATACACAATTATGGGCTTTAATGTACACGTTATTTTTAAACCGGTGGTAACAATATAAATATTGCCACGACTGTAAGGTTAATTTCGTTCTCAGTGGAATCCTGTTAGGGATTTTGATAATGCATCAAAAAAGAAGAAGGTTCTGGGCCGCTTGGAGGCCAAGGGTAGAAGACGAGAAAGAAGTCGAAGCTTACTTGGACTGGCTTGCTGTCGGGCACAAGTTCGCCTTTTAGAATAAACCCTCTCTTTTCACCTGGTACAACCCTTTTGCTGCTAGCGGACAATTGCTGCTTGCGACTTTCGCTAGCAGCGACCGCAAGGAAAAGGCTGAAGCAGCCCTTGAAGCGAGAAATCAGCGCCAGAACGAGAGCGTCACCATGTACGCCGAGGATATGACCCGTCTTTTTAGGCCCGCAGATCCTGCAATGACAGAAGACAGGAAGGTCCGGCACCTCATGCGCGGCGTAAAGCAGGACATCTTCGCCGGGCTGATACGGAGTCCCCCGAGAACGGTTGCGGAATTTGTGAGTGAGGCTGCAACAATTGCAAGGGCACTTCACCAAAGGTCCCGGCAGTACAATCGCGCGCAAGCCGTCTTGTCCTGTGTAACCGAACAGGCGTGCCCTGGGCTCAGCGAGGTTGTAAGGCAAATTGTCCGCGAGGAGCTCCAGAAACTGCAGCAGGAACCTGTGTCATCGGCTTCGGTGTCCATTGCGGAGATCGTAAGAGAGGAGGTAAGGCAAGCTGTACGCGCACCGGAACGAACCGACGTGTCGTGGCAGGGTGAACCACGAGCCTCGTGTGCCGCAGCCGCGCAGCAAGCCGCTTACTGCACCCCTCCAACAGTCGCCACCATCGCACCGCAGTCTACCCCGGAAGTAATACGGCGTAGCGCTCCCTACCTGACGCAAACAAGCCGTCGGAAGAGTGACCTGTGGTGCACCTCTGACCACAGGCCCCTCTGATTCCACTGCGAGGAGGAAGGGCACGTTTACCTTACCTGCCATTATCGCCGAGCTGGTCTGCAGGGATTCGCGCCCGATGCGCCACTCCCGCGAAACGGACAGCGACTGCCGGACATCGTAAACTACATCGCCGAACGCCCGGAACACGTTTCCGCCGGACTACATCGCCGAATGCCAGACCACTCTTCCGCCACAACGCGTTCAATCCCGGTCGCCGTCCCCTGCCCGAAGTAGGTCCTCTAGTCCACGGTTCTCCTCTGGTACTGTCGACCGACTTTCCGGAAGCCCTGAACGCCGGGGAAACTGCAACCGGCAACTTCCGGAGGTGAGGCCGCTGACGTCAATGACCGCCAAGATCCTTTATTGCAAGAACGACGACGAGACGTAGAACAGCCGAAACCTAAATGTAATCCTAAACCTATTACCTGCGATGTACTCGTGGATATCGACGGCCATGCGACTACAGCTTTGGCTGATACCGGTGGGGACTATTCGGTCATAACCGAAACTCTGGTGCCTGCGCTAAAGAAAGTGGTCACCCCCTGGACTGGCCTGCAAGTTCGTACAGCTGGGAACCACCTAATAAGCCCTGTCGGTAGGTGCACTGCGCGGATAAAAATATGCGGCTTCATATACGTTACCAGCTTCATTGTGCTCCCGGAGTGCTCACGAGATTTAATTTTCGGCATGGATTTTCTGTGCACAAACGGGCTGTTAGTAATCTGCCGAACTCCAGAATTACCTTTTCGACAAAAAGAGCCATAGCGAGCCACATTGAAGACAAGCGGGATGGGGCGTTACGTGTTGTTGACGACGATGTCACTCTACCCGCCCGTGATAGCTTGATTATTAATGTTAGAAGCGACGCATTCGAGGATTGTGAAGGCATCGCTGAAGCCAACGTTCGCTTGCTTCTGGAGAAAGGCATATGTGTTGCAAGGGGATTCGTGAGCCTGCAGAAGGGATTCATGCCAGTCCTGGTCACTAATTTTTCCAATGAGCGTCGAGATCTTACGAAAGGTACCACTATAGCGTTCATCGAGGAAGTCGCCGATGTCATGCCCGTAGGTACGTCGAACACAGCATCAATTGGTACAGTCACAGCTGACCTGGGCATACTTGTGAAAATTAACCAAGACCTCTCGACAGCTCAAGTGGAAGCCTTAGAACATCTGGTACAGGACTTCTCCGACTGCTTCGCCACGTCCTCCAAGGTGCGCCAGACTCCCATAACGAAGCATCGCATCGTCACCGATGAAGCCGTCAGACCTATGCACCAGCAGCCCTACAGGGTGTCGCCCAAAGAGAGGGAGGCCATCAAGACCCAAGTCGAAAAGATGCTCCACGACGATGTTATTCAACCGTCTAAGAGTGCATGGGCCTCACCTGTAGTGCTTGTGAGGAAAAAGGACAACACGCTTCGCTTCTGCGTCGACTACCGCAAATTGTACAGCTGTCACTAAACGCGATGTTTACCCACTTCCGCGAATTGACGATACGTTGGACCGTTTATGAGACGCTAAATTCTTCTCCTCCCTAGATCTAAAATCTGGCTATTTGCAGATCGAGGTTGATGAGAGAGACCATGAGAAAACAGCTTTCGTAACTCCCGACGGCCTCTACGAATTTAAAGTCCTCCCATTCTGCCTGTGTTGTACCGAGGCAACGTTCCAACGAATGATGGATACCGTGCTCGCAGGACTGAAGTGGCAAACATGTCTCGTTTACCTAGACGACGTGGTAGTGTTTTCTAGATCGTTTGAAGAACATTTGACACGGTTAAAAAGCGTTGTGGAAGCGATCCGGTCTGCACAATTAACTATCAAGCCTGAAAAATGCCACCTTGGATTCCAGGAGCTAAAATTCCTTGGACACGTTGTGAGTGCTCAAGGAGTGCACCAGGATCCTCAAAAAACAATTGCTGTGAACTCCTTCCCTATACCAACTGACAAGAACGCTGCCCGGCGCTTCTTGGGCCCTTACACTTATTATAGGCGCTTTGTGGAAGGGTTCGCTGGGATTGCGGAACCACTTACTCGCCTTACGAAAAGTTACAAAACCTTTGTCTGGACTGAGGAACAGCAAGCAGCGTTTGATGAACTGCGTAGGACGCCTGCAAACCACCCCAGTCTTGTCGCCTTCATCAACTAGACTAGCGACACGGAAATCCGGACAGACGCCAGTAACGTATGAATTGGTGCTATCCTGGTACAGTGGGAGCATAGTACAGAGAAGGTTATAGCCTACGCAAGCCACACGCTATCCAAAGCTGAAAGCAACTATTCAGCAACAGAAAAAGAATGCTTGCGGTGCTATGGGCTATAACTAAATTCCGAGCGTACCTTTACGGCAGGCCCTTCAAAGCCATTAGCGACCACCATGCCTTGTGCGGGCTTGCTAACCTGAAGGACCCGTCCGGTAGACTCGCTCGATGGATCTTGCGGCTACAGCAATACCACGAGACTTTTGTATACAAGTCGGGAAACAAGCATACGGATGCCGATTGTTTGTCCCGAGCACCGATTCCAACCGACGCGCATGAAATGGAGGAGGATTTCCCGTTCGTAGGGGTCGTCCATGCAGCCGACATGGCCCATTACCAGCAGCAGGAGGTGGATCTCAAGCTGCTCATCGAACACCTTCGCGGTTAAAACGCCGCAGTACCACGATTATTTCTGCGATCTTTGCCTTCATATCTCCTGCGGGACAACGTGCTGTACAAACGAAGCTACGACACTCATGAAAAATTTCTTCTGGTTGTGCCATCTGCTCTCCGAAGAGAAATTTTGCAAGCCTACCATGACCAGCCTTCCACCGGACATTTGGGGGTTAGTCGCACATTCGCACGGATCCATGCAAGGTACTACTGGCCAAACCTGCTTCGGTCGGTACGCCAGTATGTGAGGACTTGCCGTGATTGCAAGCGCCAGAAAAAACCTCCCGTTAGGCCGGCAGGACTCCTTCACCCACTTAATCCTACCGATGCACCGTTCCGGCAGGTTGGGATAGATTTACTTGCGCCTTTCCCATTATCGGCGTCGGGGAACAAGTGAATTATTGTTGCCACTGATTCCCTGACGCGTTATGCCGAGACCAAGCCCCTTCTCAACGGCTCCGCCTCGGAAGTCGCGAAATTATTTTTTGAAGGCATTGTTCTGAGTCATAGAACACCTACGATTGTTATCACCGACAGGGGCACTGCCTTTACACCAACCTTTCTGCAGAATATTTTAAGGTTAACACACAGCACTCATCGAAAATACACCAGCTACCACCCCCAAACCAATGGCCTCACAGAACGACTTAACCGACCATTAGCGGACATGCTCTCCATGTACGTCCATCTGGAGCACAAGAACTGGGACGAAATTCTACCGTATGCCACATTCGCCTAAAATACCGCCGTACAAGAAACCACTCGCAGTACACCATTTGAACTTGTTTACGGGTGCACTGTGATGACAACCCTAGATGCAATGTTGCCGGTCGCACATGACGACACAACCTGCCCGGATTTGGAAGCATTTACGCAACGGGCCGAAGAAGAACGCCAGCTCGCACGTCTACGCATTCGAAGGCAACAAGTAGTCGACTCTGAAAGATACAATAATAGGCCGCCGTCACGTCGAGTATCGACCCGGTGACCTCGTGTGGGTCTGCACACCGATCCGCCGCCGAGGACTTTCAGAGAAGCTGCTTCGCAGATTTTTCGGACCCTATCGTGTTATTCGCTGTCTGTCAGACGTTAATTACGAGGTTTTACCCGAAGGCACCACAGCACGTTCTTCCCGCCGAAGAACTGCCCCGGAAGTTGTGCATGTGGCGCGCAATAAGCCGTACTACACCCGCACACGTGACCCACAAGAATAACGCAGCACTACATGCCCGACTAGTACGCCGCCGACATCACTTACTGCTTCTCCTTTGTTTTGCTGTGGTCAACTCGCAATAGCATCGTGTCGATGCCAGCTTGGGGGGGGGGGGGCAATACCACGACTGTAAGGTTGACTTAGTTTTCAGTAGAATCCCTGTTAGGGATTTTGATAATGCATCAAAGATGAAGAAGAAGGTTCCGAGCCGCTTGGGGGCCAAGGAAAGAAGACGAGAAAGAAGTCGAAGCTTACTTGGACTGGTTGCTGTCGGGAATAAGTTCGCCTTTTAGAATAAACTCTCTCTTTCCACCTGGTACAACCCTCAACGTGTGAGTTCACCGTTACAATATTAGGGAATAAATTATTTTTTTTTTGAATTTGCGTGTGGCGTGGAGGAGAGGCTAACCCAAATGTTTGCCAACGCACGAAGAGCGGCTAGTGAAATCTAAGTTACCAGATACAAATCTCACATCTCGTTTGTTTCTGTACCACTTTCTAGAACATTATTACATATTTTAATTCATGATCACAAGCCACGCAACCATACTCCAAACGTTAACGACATAGACCGTTTCCTTTCGTTTTAGTGGAGCCTGTTTAAAGGTACGACTTAGGAAGTTCAACACACGGCTCACTCTGGCCCCGACATATTCAGTGTGGTAATTCCACGAAAGGTTGCTCGTAAAAAAACGCCGAGACAATTATATTCCGATACAACTTCCAAATGGTTGCCTACCTGGAAGTAACTCGTAACTAGAATTTTCGTTTTGTTTTTAAAGTGAACGGTATTAAAATTTGCAAAAGTGAGGGTCATGTTCAGTGTGCTGCATCATAATAACGCAGCTTTTAGAAAACTTTGTAGTTGAGCAGAATCGCGAGCAGACGTTTGGAAACGTATATTCAGAAGAAGGGAGAGGGGAGCGGAGAGAAACAGTTAGGATCGGTGGGTGGCCATCCTATTCCGGTAGGCCGCGTAGGGTCGCCGCCGCCTTCGCCCGAGAGATCAGAGCTTCCTGGTCCTCGAGCTGGCAACTGCGCAACGCGCTCTCTCCATACTCGCCCTCAAACAGCGAGAAGAGGCCAAAATTGACATTCCAATTCGCTAATCCTACAAGACAGCGAGCAGACGTAACGTCGTGATATATGCAGCAGTCATCTCCATACATCTGCATGCGACTGGATACTTGCTGGCTTATATGATTTATAAATATCAAAAAAGGAGGGGCCCCACAATAGATCCCTGGAGGACCCCTGATAACACATCAATTTCAGATGAACTCACTCGTTTGATAACGACCCTTTGTTTTCAACCAACAAGGTACGCTTCAAGCCATTTGACCAAAAGAGGAGAGGTGTTTAGAGCAGACATTTTCAGCAAGAACAATGCATACTTAAAACATTTTTAAAATCTAAAATACACAGTCCACTTGGTACCCATTCTCGATAGAGGCGGCTTTATCATGACTAAATTCAAGTAGTTGAGTATTAGAGGACAACCCTTTTCTGAAACCGCGTTGCGTTTTGCAGAAAAAGGTCTTGTCGTGAAGATGGCAGATTACATTGGTATAGATATTGTGTTCCATCCAATTACTTAATACGCTAGTTAGATATACAGGTCTGTTTTTTTATTTGTTTTCGTTTGTCCCCAGTTTTCAAGGTAGGAGCAAAGTTGACAGTTTTACAATGGGTAGGTAACAGCCAACCACCATTTGAGTTCTTGAATACTAAGGCTAGAAATGGCACGAGACAGAAAGCGCAGTTTTTCAAAACGTAATTAAGAATACCACCAGGAGGGGGTGCCACCCTTACCTCGATTTTTAAATGCGAAAGCATATTATGGTCTCGGCATTTCCCGCGTCGACGACCACACTCACACTGCGTATGCGCAACTCTCTTCCTTACAACTACAGCTGCGCGATACTACACTGTAAAATAAACAAGCAGTTAGCGGCGCCCGGATTCCATCCCACGACTCTCTGGCCGCAACGGGAGGCACCCGGTGCTCTTCCCACTACGCTACTTTTTTTCTTTATTGCCGGTCTTCGACACAACACAGAAACACAAAACAAACTCATTCACATGAGCAACTCGAGCGACAAACCACCAACCTATGAAGGCTGCTGTCTCTCTAAAATTCCCTAAGCGTAGTCAAGGGTAATATCCTTGACAGCCACTCAGGAGTGCATGCCTTGCGCTTCTGGATTTCTACGTACTGGGATATGGACTCACGAAAACATGGCCGCGTAGGGTGGGCGTCCACATCACTGTGGAGTCAGGCCATGCGGGAGCGCCATATGCTATGCAAGGCCACCAACATAACGAGGTACAAGGGCACCCCTCCCCATTTTCCACCGCTAGATAGCGTATGCCATGGGGCTCAGCGGGACATCTTTATGAAGGGTCCTCTGGAGGACATCCCACAAAAATACAGCAGCTCAACAATGCAGAAAAACGTGCTCTATCGTTTCTGATTGTTTAGAAGTTGAACACTGAGTTCCCCATTGAACAGATATCTCTCTATCCTGCATCCAGATTCCAACAGACAAGATGCCTGTGTGTAATTTGAAGAAAAAGCTTTTCTCACCATGGTGAACCTCCATTCTTTTGACGCGCTTTAGAACATTTTGGCCTTACCCAGCATGGTAATTATATGTATACATAGGGACGGGGAAAACAGCATCGCAAATGTCCTTGTACACTTTCTTGCGCGTCACAGACAACAGGTACTCGCCAGAAAAACCTGCGAATAGAAAACGGGCGGTCATAACTATTTCCCTAATATACCAATACACGCCACCTGGCATGCACCATGTTTATACTACATATTCCGGCATAGCACGCCCCAGCCGTACTTGCATGACAGTCTGCAAGAACGGGTCACGAACATCTCGCCAAAACAAAAACCGGTTTACCAGCTGTCGCAGATACAGGTGCGCCAGACCCAAGTCACCGTCTCGGACTCTCCGAAACAGGTTTCTCCTACTGCACCTCCCCCATGTTGAGCCCCAAACGAACACCGCAAATACCCGGTAACGCCTTTGGACCTTGATTCGAGTACAGTGCAGTACCTGCATGATATACCAAATCTTCGTTACAAAGAATAAGTTAAATTTCGTGTTCTCGCAAAAATTAACAACCTTGCCCCCTTCCATTTGTCGGCCTTCTCCCTCAACGCCTATGTCTGGCTACGCCAGTATGGCTCACTATTTCTGTAATATTCCAGTTCAACGCCCAAGTACTTCACGGGAGTGGTGACCCAATTAATATTAGTGAAGGTTGGCGGTGTTGATGACCATTACCCATGCCAAAATCCTGGGCACTTTGCCCAGTTCACAAAACTACCCGTCACCATGCCAAACGTTTTGACAGTGTGAACTACCAACTGAATGCTTTCTTTGTTCACACTGTGACGTGGCAATGAAGGAACGGGTCGTAATAAGATGTATTAACAGTCAAATACAAGCCGGTGGGCAAAGCAGCTCGAATGTCCCCGGAACAGAGCGCACGTGGTGGTGGTGGTGGTGGTTCCAGTGTAATGGCGCGTACCCACTCAGGGGGATTGGCCACGAAATGGGCGCCTTACCGAAAGAAATTAGGTAATTTTTGAAGGGAAAGAAAAATTCCTAATTATTGGGATGAATTAGCAGTAGATGAGGAGAGAAATAAAAGTAAGAAGATTAGAGAAAGAAAGAAAAAAAGGTAAAAACGAACACCATTTAATGAAAATTCGAAGTAAGAAACACGAAGAAAGTGGTACAGACGGAGCAGTGAGCTTGGTGCGCATATACTTGACAAGAAAATCCAGTTAAGCTAAATGCTGTCTAGCACGGCAGACGGCCTGATTCCACGTCCGCCAGGCAAGCAGCGTCGTCGTCGTCTCCCAAGGCTGTGTACCAGCTTGGCAGGGGCGCATATCCCTGAAGGAGAGGTTGGCCATACCTTAACACTTGGATTGCCAATCTGCCAAAGCCTGTGACATATCCTCCGGCGGCTAGAGCACCGACCCGGTGCAAACAACGGAACAAGGTTAGAGGCAGCCTGGATCGAGGGAGTGGTACGGCTTCAGACAGGAGACGTGCACAAGTTGCGACGTTGAATGAGGTGACGGCGAAGGCGTGAGGGGTCCAATTTTTGTAGGTCACGGGAGTTTCCATGCGTAGGATGCGGTAAGGGGCCCGTGAAACAACAAATCAGCTTTTCAGACAGGCCGACGTGGCCCGATGGGGTCCACAGGAATACCAAAGTGACCGGGGCGATGTACACATCGCGATGGTGCTGGTCATAGCGGTCTTTCTGGGCTGTTTGCGCAGTCGATATCCTGGCGCGGGCAACCTGTCGGGCCAAATCAGCGTGCGCTACCGCGTCTCGTGCGTATTCGGTTGTCAACGTCCCCGAGTTAGGCAAAACGGTGTCCAATGGTAAGGCAGGCTCTCGCCCAAAAAGAAGAAAGAAAGGGGAGTAGCCGGCAGCATCGACGCGGTAAGAATTATAAGCAAACGTAACGTAGGGTAGTGGTACGTCCCAGTCGCGGTGGTCGGCGGACACGTACATGGCCAGGATATCCGTGAGCATCTTCTTGAAGCATTCAGTAAGTCCGTTTGTTTGCGGATGATAGGTGGTTGTAAGATTGTGCTTCGTGCGGCAGGAACGGAGGAGGTCATCAATCACTTGGGACAAGAAGTACCGCCCATGATCCGTAAGCAGTTGACGAGGGGCCCCGTGGTGCAAGATTACAGCATGTAGGAGGAAGTCGGCTACGTCTGTGGCACAGCTGGTGGGGAGGGCACGCGTGATAGCCTTGCGCGTTGCATTGTTCGTGGCGACAGCAATCCACTTGTTGCCCGACCGCGACAAGGGGAAAGGGCCGAGAAGGTCAACTCCTACATGGAAGAATGGTTCTGTGGGAACATCAATTGGTTCAAGGGTGCCTGCTGGAAGCAAACGAGGCGTTTTTCGGCGATGGCATAGATCACCAGCCGTGACCTATCGCCTCACGGACCGGTATAGGCCCGGCCAGTAAAAGCGCCAACGCACGCGGTCGTAAGTCCGAGCCACGCCAAGGTGACAACCTGTGCGCGCGTCGTGAAGCTCGTGGAGGACGTCAGAGCGGAGAAGCTGAGGCAGTGCAAGTAGCTCGTCATGCCCGTCCTCGCGAAAGTTTCGGCGGAACAAGACGCCATCACGAAGCATAAATTATCGCGTAGAAGGGTCGGCCGGCTCGGAGTTAAGGCGTTGGATGGTCTTGTAAATCGACGGACCACGGCGCTGATGGTCAGCAGTGTTAAGCAAGTCCGACAGAGCGAATACGCCAGGGTCGTCGTCATTGTCTCGATGGTCACCGGGGGTCAACAGGGTGACGAGAAGGGCAGTCCGCGTCCCTGTGCATGCGACCAGACTTATAAACGACCGAATAGTCGTATTCCTGTAGCCGTAATGCCCAACGACCCTACTGAAACGTTCCGTATATACGGAATTATGGGAATACGAAGTTCATACAGATTATGCCGCCCCCAAGCACACCAAAAGTAGATGTCAGTATAAAAAACCGGGAATAACATTAGTGTGCGCAATAAAAACGTTTGGCACAGGTTTCGTGTTTTTATCTTCAATAATAAGCAAAATGACGCTCCGTATGTTTTCCGTATATTCCGTATATACAGAATTTATACGGACAATGATTTGGCGGTTCTTGTAAACTTACAGACATAAAATTGGTGTCAAATTTTTAGATAAGTATGCACTATTTCGTTCACATGTGTTTCTCAAAAATATTTCGTGTTTTGTTGCAGCTTTGTGCCATTCTAGGAAAGTACTCCGTATTCCCATATTTCCGTATATACGGAACTTTTCAGGAGGGGACCAAGTCGTCCGGTGGGGTCCTTCAGAGTGGAAAGCCAGCATAAAGCATGGTGATCCGTAACTACAGCGAATGTTTTGCCGTACAAGTACGGACGGAACTTGCTGACAGCCCATACAAGGGCGAGGCATTCACGCTGCGTGATGGAATAGTTGCGTTCGGCGGGGTTCAAAAGGCGACTGGCATACGCTATTACTCTGGTGCCACCTGCCTGTTGCTGGATCAAGACAGCTCCTATGCCATGACCACTTGCATCAGTACGAACTTCTGTCGGAGCCGTATCATCGAAATGGGTCAAAATCGGACAACGGGTCAGACGGTTAATGAGCGAGGAAAAAGCCGTGGCTTGTGCGGAGTCCCACGAGAATGAGGTATCGGACTTCAGAAGATCCGTGAGCGGGCGGGCTATGTCAACGAAGTTCTCGCTGAAGCGGCGGAAGTAAGAGCATAGGCCAACATAGTTGCGAACGCCCTTCACAGATCGAGGGACAAAAAACTCTTTGATTGCGTGCACCTTGTAAGGGTCAGGTCGCACACCAGCAGCGTCCACTACATGTTCCAGGATCTTAAGTTGTTGGCCGCCGAAATGGCATTTGGACGCGTTGAGCTGGAGCCCCGCACGGCCGAAGACCGCAAGAATATCCGACAGACCGTGAAGATGGGTCTCGATTGTTGGGGCAAACACAATGACGTCATCCAAGTAGCAGGTGAACGTCGACCACTTGAAACAACGCAAAAGTGAGTCCTTCATCCTTTAGAAGGTCGCAGGTGCATTACAAAGACCGAACGGCATGACCTTGAATTGGTACAAGCCGTTCGGCGTTACGAAAGCGGTCTTTTCGCGATCCATGGCGTAAACAGCAATCTGCCAATAGCCAGATCGTAGGTCGATCGACGAGAAATAGGACGCACAATGAAGGCAATCGAGGGCATCATCTATTCGAGGGAGCGGGTAAACGTCCTTCTTAGTGATTTTATTCAAATGCCGGTAGTCAACGCAGAAGCGCCACGAACCATCTTTCTTTTTCATCAAGACGACTGGTGATGCCCACGGACTTCAAGAAGGTTCAATGACGTCCTTGTTCAGCATTTTCTCTACCTCGGTTTGGAAGAATTTCCGTTCCGTTTGAGACACCCAATATGGTCACCGGTGTATAGGGGCCGCATCGCCGGTGTTGATGATGCGATGCGTTACATCCGAAGACTGGCCTAACGAACGGTCGTCCAAATCAAAGATGTCCTGGTAGGATGCCCGTAGTTCGTGCAGTTGGCGAGCTTGTGAGGCGGAAAGGTCCGAGGACATCATGTTTGTTAAGTCATCGGAGGTCGGTGGATGATCTTTCGGACCGTCGGGAGCACTTGGAAGGACATCAGGGGAGAGGTTGCATCCATCAAGCGGACAAACAGCGGCCAGTGACATTCCCTGTGGGAGCACTTGGTAGGAACGACCAATATTCAAGAACGGCAAACATTTGATTTCGTGCGACCCTGACGACTGTATGAGGAAGCGCCACGTTGTGCTGTAGGACAACGTCAGTAAGAGGGGAAACCATGTACTCGCCGTCCGGGACAGGTGGGCATGGGGACAAAGGAACGTAGGTTATGGCTTTTGGGGCTAATCGTAGGTGTTCGGCAGAGCATTGACGGTGATAAGCTTCAGTTTCGGCAACAGGACAAATCGGCAGGTCAAGACAGAGGATGCCGGAGGCGCAGTCTATGATGGCGGCGTGGTCAGTAAGAACGTCGAGTCCAAGAATAATGTCATGAGGGCATGCGTCCAAGACGGTGAATTGAACTGGTATTTTGTGTCCAGCGATGCCAACTCGAGCTGTGCAGAGACCTGCTACGGTGGGTGTCCGGCCGTCGGCGACTCGTACAACGTTGGAGGGAGCAGGCGTCATAACTTTGTGCACGCGGCGGCGAAGGGGCGAGCTCATAACTGAAATGTTCGCACCGGTGTCTATCAGGGCGTCCCCAGGAATACCATCCATATCAATTTCCAAGAGATTGTGTTTCGTCGTATTAATGAAGAGAGAATTTTCGGGCCAGGTCGGAAATGCAGCACCACCTCCGTGAGCTGCATGAGCTAGTTTCCCGGGGAGGTAGCGGCGTAAGAAGCAGGCGGGGAAGGGCGGTGGGGTTGAGGCGAACGAGACAGGCGACGTTGTGGAGACGGGGAACGGCCAAAACGGGTGGTCAGGGAACTGCCGAAAACTTCACGCTGCTGGTAACCAGGCATGAATTGGTGGGTGCTGTCGCTGGAATAGCTTGTATCAGGAAACCTTGGCTGCGGCTGCGAGGACCAGCAGTAACGGCAGTAGCGAGACACATGCCCGACGCGCGAACAATTGAAGCAAATTGGCCGGTTGTCAGCGGTACGCCATTCGGTAGGGCTGCGACGGCGGTAACGGGGTGCGGCGTCGTAACGGCTGGGCATTCCGCTCCGTGCGAACGGAGTGGAGGAGCTTGCAGGATCATGCGAGCACGTCAGAGAACACACCGGATGAATTCTCAGGTTAGCAACTTCTTCACGCACGACTTCCTGGATGCGTGCAGCAGTCTGGGCATTTCGGGCATGGCCGTATTGAGGTGCGATAGCCGAAAGCATGGCCTCTATTTCGCGGCGCACTATCGTCGTCAGAGTGTCGGTATGAGTCGGCAGGTCATCGGTCGGAGGTGGGCGGGATGGCGTTGCCGCATCCGCACACGACGATGTTGCCGCGGTGTGGGGGAGGCGGGTGAACGAGTGCGCTACGCGACGACACTTTGCTTCTTCAAGACGCCGGCATTCCTTCAAGACGGACTCAACGGAGGAGCACTCTTTGAAAATCAGCAAATTAAAAGCATCGTCCGCGATGCCCTTAAGGATGTGCCCAAACTTGTCAGACTAAGGCATGCTGGGGTCTACATTTGAGCAGAGTGCCAAAACGCCAAGAATGTAAGCCACATACGACTCGGTGGATGACTGGAGGCGAGAGGAGAGGTCTTTCTTTGCGGCAAGCTGGCGCGCCCCGTAGTTATCGAACAAATCGCGCAGTTCCTGTTTGCATTGATCCCAACTGGTCGGCCTGGATTCGTTTGTTTAGAACCACACCAGAGCGGGTATCCTTTTTCAGATTTAAGGGTAAATTTGCCAACATGAAAGTGTCATCCCACCGGTTGTGGGTACTGACGCACTCGTACATGCTGAGTCATTGATCAATGTCCTCGTCGTCAGCGCCAGAGAAAAAGCCAGGGTCGCGAGGTGGGGAGACAATGACTATCGGGTTGGGTGATGCAGGCTCACGGGTTGGTGGCATCGTCCCGCGATGCGTGTGACGTCCTGATCGAAGCTTCGTGTTGTGCCAGGACAGGCGGGACAGAGGTAGGGAAGTTGCACCTCACCACAAGATGTGGCAGGGCAATGAAGGCACTGCTCGTAATTAGATGTTTTAACAGTCAAATACAAGCCGGTGGGCAAAGCAGCTCGAATGTCCCAGGAACAGCGCGTACGTCCGCAAGGCAAGCAGCGTCGTCGTCGTCTTCCACGGCTGTGTACCAGGTTGGCAGTGGCGCATATCCCTGAAGGAGAGGTTGGCCATAGCTTAAAACTTGGATTGCCAATTTTCCAAAGCCCGTGACAATACAAAAAAAGGCCTCGTCGTCTGCGTAAGCCAAAAGTTTAACATCTCACACATGCAGTCGGAAACCTTCGATGGCACTATTTCTGATTATACTCATACACAGTGCTTCGATGTATATGCAGAGCAATAGGGGACTGAGGCAGCAGCCTTGGCGCACCGAACGCTGCACTTCAATTGGGGCTACCAACTTTTTGTTAGCGATCAGCCGCGTAGTGCACTTAAGGTACGCGAGGGCGACTCCCTCTTTAAATACAAACCCAACGTTCACATGGTCCAAAATACAAAACAATATCTCGTGTGACACACAATCAAACGCTTTCTCCACGTCAATCTGCAGGACTGCCACTCCCGTGCGCAGGGCGTCGCAGCACTCGAGGACACACCTTGCTTTATGAATATTTGTAAAAATGTTGCGACCCTTGATTCCGCACGTCTGATGGGGCCCTACTATTTCTTGTACAACAATTTGAAGCCTTTGGGGCAGAACTTTCATAAAGAATTTGTAGTCGATGTTTGTTAATGATATTGGCCGGTACGCCTTGACCAATTTAGGTTTCTCCGCTTCATCTGTATTAGAAATGAGGACTTTGTGGGACGTGGAATATGATGGGTGCAGTGTTTTAATATCATACGCTGCATTAAACATCCTCATTAGCACAGGTATCATTCACAGGTACCAGGTACCACGGGTACAGGTAGCTCTTAACCTGTCCGGCCCCGGTGACTTTCCCGGATTAAGGCATTCAATACCACTTTTCACTCCGTCTTCTGAAATAGGTCGTTCAAGCCGGTTGTCATCCAACTGAGGCAACCCGTCTATGAAATCCCGCTTGAAGCTTTCTGCGTACACCGCTTTAACAGCGAACAGTGCTTGGTAATACTCATAAAAAGCGTTATCGATTTCGCTTTTTTACTCATTACTGTGCCCATGTAAGTTATCTCCTTGATCGCAATGCGTCGTGCATGTGCTTTTTCTATTCCGAGCGCACGCTTTGTGGGCACCTCACCTACTGCCCATTGCTCTGCTCTAGCGCGTACTAGGGCACCGCGATAGCGTTCTTCGTCAATAAGTTCAAGCTTATGCTTTATCTGTGCAATGTAGCACTTAAACACCCCGGGTATTCTGCCCTCCTCTAACATTAATTTTGTAGGTTGTTTCTAAGCATTCTTTCCTTTTTGTTTCTTCATATTCATTACAGCTACATCGTTGTATGGCTTTTATTTTTATCTCTTGCTTGATTAACTCCCACAGCGCCCCGAAGTCACTATCTGTTCCTTCAAGTTCGGCAGTTTTCTTTCTAACAAAGGTCGTAAATGTTTCATCCTCCAAAAGTTTATAGTTTAATTTCCATAGGTCCCTTGTAAAGGGGGACTCTTCTTTCTTGCCGCCAATCTTTGGTGACCTCGATGACCATGACGAAGGTAGCGAGCGCCGGCCGGACGCCGTGCAGCAGCCAGTGTAGCTTAAGCCTCACTTGGTGGTCTTCCGGGTCGATGACGAGACACCGGCGTCCCTTCACCTCCTGCACGCCGGCCGCAAGCATTTTCTGTGTGGCCTCGGCACTCTTGAAGGTCACCGCCCACACGTTGTTGGTTTGGTACGCCCCCAGCGCAATCACGTCGGGGAGCATACCAACACGGGCGAGCATGTCTCAGAAGTCCTCTACACGAAACGGTCGGGCTTTTACTTCCCCTTAAGAACCACCGTATTGGAAACAATACGTCCTGTAGGCAACTGAGGCAAAATACCTTTATACTCACTATCTCCCTTAGCATCTACCCTGTTTTCGCGGCCGGCCTGGGCCGCTGTCGCCGCTGTGACGGAGCTCATGATTCGGCGTCCGCATGCTACGGTGGCAAGAGGTGGAATGCCCCACTACGCTACAAATCTTCCCGCCACAGCTTTCCCAGGGGAAATTCAACATCCTCCTTTAACGTTTTTAGTTCGTCGTTTCCGTTGACGTTCTTCTTCGCGTGCCTGTGCTGTATCAGTAGCTTCTTGGCGTAGTTTGAATAAGTCAAGGACGTACGGCGCGTTCGTAGCACTTGCTACTGTCCCAGATTTCCCACTCTGCTAGAAATCGGGAACAGTAGCAAGTGCTACGAACGCGCCTTACGTCCTTGACTCATTCAAACTACGTCAAGTAGCTACTGATACAACGAAGGCACGCGAATCTGAACGTCAACGAAAATGACGAACTGAACACTTTAGAGGAGCACGTTGAATTTCTCTTGGGAAAGCTGTGGCGGGAAGCGCCACGCGCCTTGCAGCTGAACGAGCCCCGTCCGGAGCGCCCCTGATGCTGATTGTGGCAGTATGCTCTAGAGATTCGCCAACCAAAGAATCCATCGCGAGATAGGTTCGCTTTCATCCACCGTCGTCATCTTCCCGTAGGGGAACCACCGAAGAAGAAGGAGAGGACAAAGCTGGGAAGAGGAGGGCGTGTGCATAAGAATGCAGCAAATGCAGTAGTTTACTTGGAAGCACGTGTTCTTGCTCTGCTTAATAGGTTCCGGACACTGACTGTTGAAAATTTTCTGAGAGCTTATAGCTCTGAGGTGAACAGGGAGCAGTTTATATTTATTGCAGAACCAGGTGCGTTTATGGTGCACCAATGACCCAGGTCCTTATGTCCACAAAGCACTTTGGTACAGAGCTTCCTTTCTCCATTGGGTTTAGCAATAAATCAGGTTATTCCATATACTGACAGGATTTCACCTCTTTCTATTATTTTCAGGAACATTTTCCCCTAAAATGCTAAACTTTACTAGCCCAGCTGCTCAATCGCCTTCTCGAAGAATATTTGGCCTCCATGCAGCCAGGTGCTATAATATATACAGATGCCTCTCAACGAGAAGAAAAATCCGGTATAGGAATATTTTCTCCTTGCCCTAACTGGAACTTTTCCGTTCATCTGGGTAATTTTATCCCCATTATCTTCGCGGCATCTTTGGCAGTTTTCCTGGCGCTACGAAAGCTGGATATTTCAATTACATCTCCAATGATAATTTCCGATTCTTTTTCTGTGTGCTTAGGCCTTGCTTCCCCAAAAGACACTCCCCTACTGCGGACGTTTTGGTCACTCCTGCCACCTCACTTCACTGAAATTAACTTTCATGGGGTTCCTGGTCATGCAGGGATCACATTCAACGAGACTGCCGACTCTCTAGCAAGGATAGCACTCTCTGGGCCTCTAGTAGAAGTCGTAGAGCCGTCACTTTTATTGTCAGCAGCTAGGTACCACAGGATGCTGAAACTCCAAGTACAGCAAGAATCGATTTTTGTATCATTAAGAGATTTTAATCATCTTAAATTCTCATGGAAACCTGAATGGTGCCCTTCACGCAACTTAGAGGTGGTTATTACAGCCCTACGTTCTCGAGTGCCGAAGTTAAACAGGTATTTTCAGAGATCTCGTCTGGCGCCAACAACAGCTCTGTGCAGCTATTGCAACGAAGACGAGTCTGTCGAACACCACCTTTTGACATGCCTACGTTTTTTGCGACTGAGACGTCAGTCCCTGGAGGTGCCACTTTACAGGTTTGGGATATCACTAACAGTGCCGGCTATACTATCGTTCGGGGCATCCGAAACGGGATGCGGCCGCCGGGATGCATGCTCTGCCCTCCTGCGCTACATTGAAAATTCAAAACGATTCTTTTTATGATTGCGATTTGTCACCCTCGCTTTAATTTTTCAGGATTTTTTTCTCAAAACTTTTTACAACCGGTTTAAAAAACCTTTCCTAAGCGTCTCGTGATTAGATAAGAATTCCATTCATTTTAACCATCCTCTATGATTGGCCGATCACCTAATTGGGTATGTGCCATACCTAAAGGCGCAACAACAGCTACAACAACAACATTGATCGCAGCCGGTGCACCGATGTTAACAACCTTTACCTCACCAACGCTGACGGAGACTACAAATTCTACCACAGAGACAACATCGACAAGAACATGATGAACGAGTTTCGGCGCCTCGACAACCACTGCGTCCTCACCGTAACACAACAGTACTTGCGTGCCTTTGCCACCGGTGTGGACCCGGACGCGGCATTCCCTCTGGTGCTAGTAAAAACCAGATCACTCAACATGACGGCAACAAAATGGAACCACACGGAACCGCCACGATGCTTCGCATCCTCAGCAGGGTTCCCCACCGGAAGATAGCGTATTTTTTTTTTATTGTTGATCACTGATGCATCAGTGTGCTGCAGTCCGTCCTTGTTGATGAAGAAATGGACAATTTAGTACAATCGCTGCCCTCTTTTACACTTGGCAGTGAGTAGAAAGCGTCCACAAATGCGGTGGTAACGTAAAACTACCACGGAACGTTGAGCGGCTATCACAGAATGTGCGAAAAACACACGGCTTGAGAAGCGTGCGTTTGCGTGACGAGCACATGGTAATAAAAAACAGTGAGAGGGCAAGCAAGCACCTCATTGCAGGGGCGATGTTGCACAGAATAATCGCGTACCCCCGATAGGCGAAAGCGGTTGTGCAACAAAGAACGGTTCCGTTATCGGCATCCGCGCCAATGGCAGATCCCAGACGACAGGAGAGAATGTATGCTCCCCGTGTGCGTGTTTCGTAGAGGCTGTACAGAAAGCGCTACGTGTAATAAAGCTAAAGGGAGAAACTCGCTGGGCTGGGGGAGAAAACCCGCATTATTCTTCCTTTTTCTACCCTTTTTATTGGGAGTGAAGATAAAGGTTCGTGTTGGGGCTACGCGGCACCATTTAACAATGAAATGAAGTGGGCGCAAAGCCACAGGCACGAGGGAAGAAACAAAGCCTAATTTTGACAACGTGTGGCACTATTTCCCCTCTCGAGCGCCGCTGTCAGTCACATAGATAGGTGGCTCACACCGAGGGTTTATTTATAATACTAATCTGCACCACGGAACTCCAAAGTAGCTGTATTTTTTATGCAGACAGTGACGACAAAATCCCGCGCTTAGCGAACCAACGACAAATATTGGCTCCAAGCGCACCAGGCCAAGCGTGTCACAGAGGTTGCTCGCGCCGGCATAGTTCGCTTCAGAAAGTTCGTTCGACAGCGTGGAACTTTTCCTCATTTGGTAAATTACGTTGTCGGGCTAGTTGGTAGATCATTATTAAGAGATGTCTAGTGCAAAAAAAGACGAAGGACAAAGATTGCACGAGGACGAAGCGCTAACTTGGAACTACCCGTTTATTGAAAGAAGCACACAATTAAACAAAATCCTACATGATAACCGACAACCTACGCGACACAAACAAAACACAAAAAAAAAATTCATTGGATACCCCACTAGACAATCATATCGCCCCCTTACCGAGCCACGGGTTTCCAAATAAGCAAGCTCTTTTGCCGATAAAGTAATTGATGCTTGACTAATGCTTACGTCTCTGGCTTTGTAACTGTCAAGCGCTTCCACTGTTTACCTGGTCGTTTGGTCATTGCTCTTGAACAAAATCTTGCACTTCGAAAAGAAAGGCACGCCTCCACAATCGCGACAGTGCTTCCCAATGTGGCGCTGTTTCTGCCGCACGTTATAGCTGTGCTCCCTCAAACTGCAGTTAATTCATAGAGCGGTTTCCCTATGTATTGCTTGCCACACCGAGTAGGAAAGGAGTACACAACGCCTTCTGAACATGGGGCGAACTGGTTGTCGTGCTTTATCGAGCACCCTTTTGGTTTTTGGCAAACTGGATTTGTCTGCTTGAATAGCCGCGTTAGCTCATTTGGCGCAGTAAACAAAACGTTGACCTTTGCGTGCTTTCCAATCTTTTTAATGTATGGGATATCGCGTGGAAAGATGGTATTGTCACTCTCTTAGTACGTGGTTCGTAAGCGTTTTGCGTGTGTCCTTAATTTTCAGCGTCATGTTTAAGTTTTTCGGCCAACCCTTCCCACACTGAAATAAGTAAAGGTTTTGGATACCCCGAGGCAGAGAGACGTTCCTCCTGCTTGGTAAAATGTTCTTTTATTGTGTGAGCGCATGATTTTTCAACAGCGTTACTGAAGCAGAGCCGCACGATACATCTCTAACAAGCTTTGAATGCGCAGAGGTAAATGGTAAAAGGGCCTTCTTTGCACGCGGTTCGTAAAGCCAGCAAACGTGGTCTTCGTAAAAACGGATCCTGAGATTTAGAACTTTAAACTTTTCTCTTTGGCAAACGTGTGCGTTAAAGTAAGAGGGCTAAGATGCTGGGCACGACAACGATGCCGGGCACGCAGCACTGCTCCGGCATCCTAACCACCACCACGGGCGGTCAATGCACGCCTTCCATGTTTGGCGCCGCTTTGCTGCTTGGTTTCGGTTTCAAACGAGCGTTTCAAAATGGGGGACCTTGTCGCCAAGGTCGACGTGAGATGGCGGGGCGCATTTTGCATAGAGTCTGTTCGGACATCACAGCTGAGCAATGTCCCACGCCAACCGCCTTCGTCCTCATCGGTATACGATGACCATCGCACTACGCTGCACAGTCCACTTCCTCTTCTTCTCATTACACTCGTTGTCGCTACCCTGGCTGACATTGCCCTGTCCAAATGACAGTTTTCTTTTGAGGGCGAGATTTAAACGTCTACAGCTACTCCAGGCTTATAAGCAAGACGCCCTTCTATATTCTAGAGACTATGGCCACCTTCGTCATGCATGAAAGCCAATGTTTTGTGATACAAGGATATGCGAGGTAGCAATCACTTAACTTCGGTGCAAAATTCCCCCACTAAATTTTTATCTGTATAAATATCGTCTGGCTCCATCTCCGCAATGTCCTTTCTACAACGAACTGCCAAAATTTAGAACATTTCCTTTTTAATTGCCGCAGCTTCTCCCCAATGCGACGCACGCATCTGGAGTCAACCTTTAGACGCCTTAACCTTCCGCTATCTAGTTACGAGGTCTTGTCACTAGGCGCTTCCACCCTAGGAGTCTGCCACAGGGATGTTGTGTCTGCCCTCCATTCTTATGTTGTGGCGACAGGCAGGTTTTTCTGCTAGCCAGCTAAACATTCACACATACCTCATTCTTCTTCCTGAATCTATTTTCATATTATACATATTAAAAAAATTCTGTTGGGTATTTCCCTTTCTAAATTTTGGGATCTAAAATAATATAGGTCACATCCTCAATAGGCACAACACTTCTTGGCCAATCCCCCCGCGTGGGTATGTGCCATGGTGGGAGGCAACCAACCAACCAACATTGCCCGCAGCATAGCACGCACCAGGCTTATGTCATCCCAGGATTCTCAAAAGTGCTGTTACGATCGACGCCACAGCACCCACCACATTGCGCCCGGAACCCTAGTGCTACTCTGGTGTCCACACGCCAATTAGGGTGTTCTGAGAAGTTGCTCGCCGTTACTACGGCCCCTACCGTGTCCTGCGCGACGTGAATGCTGTGAACTGTGAAATCACCCCTGCCGTTGTGGTTGACTCAACCGACCCTCGGAAGACTTACATCGTCCATGTCGTCCGTCTAAACCCCTACCGTTCACGGCATACAGTTTGGCCCAGAGCAACACTGAGACGGTGCTCTTTAAGGAGTGGGGATCTGTTACGATACATTTAATACGCTCGCTGTAAAGGGGTACGCGAGCTGAGCTCTGTGTCGAGATCATCATAAAGGAGCGAAGATGAAGACGACGCTGAGAGGTACACGCGTGTAGTTCGCCACCTTGCTTGGACGGCGCTCTTATATAGTGTGCCTTCTGTCACCGGCCGCTTGTAAATACCGGTCTACCGCGTATCAATACGCGCTGGTGCTGCAATAAAGCATTTGCCGAAAGTTAGCTCTTGTCCCGGCCTCACCTCGTACTTTGTTTCTACTGCTCTGTGTTTTATGTGTGGTCTAACATTGTTGCACTCTTTTTCTGTTTCGCACGTCACTTTTTTGTTATATGCCCTTGATTAACAGAATTCAAAGTTTGACAAAACGACATATGCGATTCGATGAGGTAGGACACTTAGTAAGCTTGGGCTAAAATGTAAGTGTGCTACTTGCATCACTACACATCGTCATAGCTGTCACTGACTCGGGTGAGGAGCCGCACCCCACTAAGGAGAGGGTGGGGAACAATGAGTGGGATCACGACTGTGCTTACAAGATGTGGGCCTCACTTATGTAAGAAAGTCAAGAAAGCGTGATGCAACTTCTCATATGTGTCAGTTACAAACGAGAAGAATGCCATTGTTTCTCTTCCACATCATCATTCCTTCCCTCGGTCTTGCCGTCCTTGTAATGCTGGCCATGTCATCCAGCAAGATGAAGAGAACACACTTCCTTTCAAACAGGCAAGGTTATGTCAGCCATGCCTCAATGACATGGAGCCTTCATTAAAGAATGAGTGTGTATGCATAGGGGGGCATGGTGAGCGTTCCCTGAGGACCGCGGCTCTGATAAAAAAGTGATTTTTCAGAAATTTCAGCTTTGATTATTCAAAACTCGAGGGAGCGAATAGTGAGTGTAACCTTCCGACAATTCCTGACTGAAGTTCAAAACACGACGGACTTGACTTACACGTGAAAAAAGCATTGAAGAGCAATTTCAAGAGAGCGAAAAAAAAACATTACGAACGGCAGTTTTTTCGCATATGAGGCCAGCCTAAAAAGATATCCGACACTGTTAGTAAAATTTCTAGTACAAAAACAATAGCACAGCCGCAATTCACGGATTTTGATGGAGAACCGGTAGACAGCCTTCAGCTAGCCAACTGTATAAATACTTGTTTTATTGATGCTGGTGCGCACCCAACTCACACTGAAAACGGCGGCCACGTCACAACTGCTATTCCACGATTTTCTAGCTTTATCTTTCTTGAACTTACGGACGATATCGAAGTACGAGACCTTATCGGAAAAATAAATAATTATGCAGCCGCAGGAGTTGACGGGTTTTTATGGTGTGTGATTTAGCGCGTGGCGCTAGAAGTGATGATGATGATAGTTCGATTTTATTTGTGCAAGGCCGACTATGGACAAAGAGCGCCAAAAAGAAGTTACGGAATTTTGATGAGACTGTATACTAGAACATGTGACTAAAAGTAAAAGTGATGCAAAACAAAAGAAAATGGAGATGGCTGGTGTATAGGGCCAGGATGATTACAAGTGATATGACAAGAGCTGCAGAAAGTTCCCCTCTGCTAAAAACTTAAAAACACGCTGATTTGAAAACATTGGTTCGCCGGCTAAAAAATATGATGGGTGCAAAGAAATGTGTAGTCTGTAAAATTCAGGAAAATATTTGTGTCGTGTTGTGTCAAGTGCTCTGCATGTGATTAGTATATGAACCACGGATAGGCCCTTTCCACACCTGCTACGCCTGGGTCCCGAAGTTCCAGTGAGCCGGTGGGAATGCGTCGCATGTGTGTGGCCTATCCGCTTCCTAGCCAGGGCGACTTCAATGTGTCTGTTGTGTGACTCAGTTATGTAGCGTCCCAGTTGTGGTTTTATACATGTAGTTTGTTGTCTGTTTGTTGACTCCAGTGTAGTTGCCATGTGTTACGAAGCTGTCGTCTGATGTGTGTCTTTAGGTCGGTGTAAGGTACTGTTGTTATGTCAACTGTGGTCATGAGAGCAGCAGCACCAGCCATTTGATCAGCAGTCTCTTTTCCAGGGATCCCACAGTGACCTAGTACCCAGCATATGGTTATTTTTCAATCTGAAGCATATGCAGTCACTATGACCTTTAAAAGAAAATTGATTACATAGTTTTTTCACGACCTTCCTGATGACAATGCCTGCACAACGCTTAGAGAATCTGTGTAGACGATGGACTTAGGAATCTTATGTTCGAGGACGTGATTTGACACGAGTAAAATGCCATACGCTTCTGCCGTGTATATACTGCTGTGAAAATTCATTGTTTTGATAACTCTAAATCTTGGTCCGTGCGCTGCACAAGAGACAGTAGAACCAGTTTTGGACGCGTCGCTATAGAATTCTGCGCACCTGTACTTGTCCAGCAGGAACAGGAAGTGCTGCAGAATTGCATTCCTGGGTACCTTTTTTTTCTACAATAGTGAATGACAGGTCGTATGTTACAGGTCGAAGGTGCCATGGTGCGATGAAATTATGAATGGGTGTCTTGTGCGTGTCTGAAAGGGGGAGATTGAGTGCAGAAGCCTCCTCCCTATCTCTGAGAGAGAACGGTAAGGGAATAGATGGCCTGTTTAAAAAGAGCTGTAAATTTGATGTATCGTTCATGATGGGAATAAAAGGATGGTTGGTCAGAGACACGATCTTGGATGCATGCAACAGCTCAACATACTCCCGCTGAAGCCCTAGGCCCCATTTGTCGCACTCGACATAAAGACTTTCAACAGGGCTAGTGCGGAATGCGCCACATGAGAGGCTAAGGCCAAGACGCAGCACTGGGTCGAGCATTTTCAGTGCTGTTTTTGTAGCCGACCCATACACGACACTGCCGTAGTCGAGCCGAGAACCCACCACGCTGTGTACAGGCGCAGCTGGAGTTGTTTGTCGGCCCAACAAGATTGATGTGAGAGGACCTAAAGAATATTCATTGTTTTAAGCATTTGCATTTGAGCTGTCTGATATGTTGGATGAATGTAAGTTTTTCGTCGAATAAAATACCTAAAAACTTGTGCTCCTTGTTCACAGGAATTGGCACATTCGCAAGAGTGATGTCTGGGTAAGAGCATACGCCACGCCTCCTGGAGAACAGAACACAAGAGCTCTTCGCGGGATTACGATTAAAGCCATTCTTGTAAGCCCACCCGGCCAGTTTCTTGACGCCGAGCTGGACTTGACGTTCGCAGATGGACAGGTTACACGATTTAAAGGATATCTGCACGTCATCTACATACATAGAATAAGAGATTGTAGGTGGCAGTGCCTTTCCAAGAGAGTTCATTTTTACTATGAAGAGGGTGCAGCTCAACAATCCACCTTGCGGCAAGCCATTTTCTTGCACGTGAACATTTGACAGTGCACAACCAACTCTGACGCGAAAGGTTCTCTCCGACATATAAATACAAAGGATGTTCAACATGTTGCCCGCAACACCGATTGACTTTAGGTCACTGAGGATACCGTACCGCCAAGCGGTGTCATAGGCTCTTCTATGTCGAAAAACACCGTAAGACAAAATTGCTTGTGCACAAAGGCATCCTTTGTATATGTTTCAAGAGCTACGAATTGATCATTCGTTGATCGCCCCGCCCTGAAGCCTGCCTGGCAGCTCTCGAGAAGACCATTGTACTCAAGGAAGTACACGAACCTGTGATTTATCATCTTCTCGAGAAGTTTGCACAGGCAGCTGGTCAGGGCAATGGGTCGATAGCTAGCAGGAGAGGAAGGGTCATTCCCTTTTTTCAAGAATGCTACAACTATGGCCTCTCTCCAAGACTTTGGAATGTGCCCCGAAAGAAATAATTTGTTGTAAAGGTGAAGAAGTGTTACAGGAGTGTCTCTGTGTAAGTGCTGCGTCATTGTATATGTAATAATGTCTGGGCCTGGAGCTGAGGGTTTACACGTGCTTAGAGCAGCCCTCAGCTCATGTAGTGAAAATAGGGAGTTGTAAGAAGTTTGTGATTTGTTGTCGCGTATGGACTTCTTTTCACAAGAGGTTTTATCTTTCAGGAAAGTGTTTGTGTAGTGTGCAGAGCTTGACACGTGTTGAAAGTGTTGTACAAGCGTGTTAGCCTGATCTTCTAGTGTGTCCCCAGTCATGCTGACCAAGGACAGGCTATGTGTATGTTGTCCTTTAAGTTTACGTATTCGTGTCCATACCTTGCGTGTGTCTGTGTATGAATTTACGGATGTTATGAAGGAGCGCCAACTATCCCGTTTTGCCTCACAGCGCGCGCGCTTTCCAAGGCCTTTGCTCTTTTAAACAAAATTAAGTTAGCCGACCTGGGGTACCGGCGAAGGACACCCCACGCCTTGTTTTGGGCCACTCGCGCTCGCTTGCAGTCCTCGTTTCACCAGGGCCTCCTTGGGTTGCGTGGGGCACCGGAGGCCTGGGGAATGGACTTTGCGCGGCATCTAGGATGTGCGCCGTGAGCAGTTGGGTTGCCTCTTGTACGTGTAGGTGTTTTATGAATGTGTAGTGCAGTTTAGCTGTTTCTGTGTATGTACTCCAGTTTCCTTTTCCCTCATTGAACCTTTTATGAGAGGGGGAAGTGTTTGTGCCTATGCCTATGTATGTCAATTTTTTGGGAAAGTGGTCACTACTACATATGTTTGTGTCCACATGCCACTCAAGAAACGGGAAAAGAACTGCAGAGCCAAGAGCCAAGTAAAGATGTGAATAACTGTTGTGTCCTATGATATAATATGTAGCTTGGTTTTTGTTAAAAAGGCATGCTCCCGATGAGTTAGAAATTTTTCAATTAGGCGACCACGGGCATCTGTGCGGGAAGAGCCCCAGGTTGAATTATGTGCATTGAGGTCGCCCAAGACTAAGTACGGTTCAGGTAGTTGATCTATCAAGGCCTCAAAATCAGTGTTCGATAGTTGGTAATCCGGAGGGATGTAGAGCGAGCATACCGTTATTAACCTATCATAAATAATTGTTCGAATCGCGACAGCTTCAAGCATGGTGTTTAGGTGGATGGTGTGACAGGCTAAGAATTTTCGGGCTACTATGGCCACACCAAATGAAGAATAAGTGCAAGTGTGCCTGTCTTTTCGAAAAACCAAGTAGCTATTCGGGTTCGGAAGGTACACTCGGATGGAGCATCGGATGAAACCAGCATTGATGTGGTGAGGAAGAACGGAGAGGTGAAATGTCAAGATATGTCTAGTCGGTACTACCTTGTCGTCTCTTCTTACGGTGATGCGCTTGACTGCCGCCACACCTTGACTTCTCAGGCCTTCAAAAAGATCTGGCTTTGTCTCGTTTGCAAGATCTTGCTCAGAGATCACGCTCTGCGAGCTGTTGAGGCTGCGGTGGGGCGTGACCTTGATTTCAAGATCGGAAATACGGGTCTGCTTCCAGAGTTTTGTGTCCGACTCCTCACTGTGTGCCTGGACCAAGATTTCGCCGGTTGTTTGTCTCTTAGCTTTTTAGGATTGACCTACAATACCTTCAAGAAACTTCGAAATCAAGAACACGGACTGTGAAGAACTAGGACTGGCTTCTTCAAGATTCAATTACCAAGAAGTAGGGATAGTTATCAGGTTTTTGGATTATCGTGGCCGAAAGAGGTGGAAAGGATACTTCGGTGCGGCCTCTTTGGGGTGGCCGATCATTGGGTTTGGGAAGTTTAGAAACAACCATACAGCACGTATAAAAGCTGAGGACGGGGGTACTTTCTTCGTCAGCCTTACCAGTCCGAGGTGACTTTTTGCTAGTTCCTCTTTGATTTACGGCGCTCCAAGTCGCAGCGCGCGGGGCAAGCAAAAACACTCCTCCTTCTCTCACTGTTTTTCCACTCTACCTCTTCCCGGCGCGACTTTAGGCGCGCAATGCGCGACAGCGGTGTAAACGGTCGCTGCAGCTGCCGGAGCAACAGCGGCGCCGGTGCGCGAGAGAAGCCGCGGGGCTTGCGTGCGAGTCGTAGCATAGCGGAAATATCGTGACAGCGTTATGAAGACCACAGAAGAGCGGTTATATGCCCCATGCACAGGGAGGAAGCGCAGCAAGAAGTGATTTTGCTTCGTGTTAGCAAAAGGTGAGACACTCGTTCGTAAAGCGTGAATTAATCTGAACGATAGCGCGTTGTCGTGAGCTGTACAACTACGTGTACCGTGTTCGACGTCAACTTGTGCTATGCCGTGTCGAACATCAGTGCTTATCACGGCACGTTGCGTTTGTGCTCGTCGTATTTTCGTAACATGAATAAAGTGTTGAAGTGCGATTTCTGCTGCCGTCCTACTGTCCCAGCTGCGTACGTACGCCTGCATGGAGGCGCGCCGGTCTCGGCGAGGCCTAGCGGCTGCGCGGGGCTAGCGGGGCCGGCAGCGGAGCGGCGGGAAGAGCGGGGGGAAGGAAAGCATCAGCCCCCTTCGCCCCCCCCCCTTTTTGCGCCTCCTCGCTGTGTTGCCATGACAATTAGTGCGCCTCCAAGCTCAAGATGGCGGTGACGTTGCTATGGCAATTACAACTCACTTTTGCCCGCCCAGGCTCGCCAGGGGAGGATTTGGCGCTACGACCACAATTAGGCGGGACGCTGGGTTGAAGGCTAAGATGCCGCGGACTGGCCTTACCCTGATAGATGGAGAGGTCCCAGGGCTGCTTGGTAGAAATTATACACCATCTTCCCGCGAGGGGAACCATGGGGTAGATGCGACGCATCAGGGTTTCTGTTGCGGAGACCATGCCCGAAGTGGAAATGGTAGAGGGGGTGAATATTTCCCCCGAAGAAGTCAACTGTCCAGGATGGCGTACGTCACTATCAAAGAAGAGGAAATCCCGCCCCGAGTTCCCATCCTCGGCGGATATTTCACCTTCAAGTACAACCAGCTTGGTGAAGCCCCCGCCCGCCTGACCCCCGTAGCACTGCAAGAAGATTGGCTGCAGCCTCAGCGGCTCCCACGCTTACCAAGGGGCCAAGTTCGTGTTATTATTCTCCCCACGGACGGAATTGATGTTAAGAAAATGAGCCTTTACGCGGTCATGAGAGCCCGGACGACGACGGCGGGAATCACTGAGGAAGCCTGCAAGCAAGACCTGCTGTAACCTAACCCGATGCAAAATATTTACGTACTAACGACGCCGGCCGTAAAAAACGCGGAGGCATACGCCAAGGTAAACCAAATAATCCTGGGCACTAAGCAACATGCAATTGCTGCTTACGTAGCTGCGCCCGAAAACACGTGCAAAGGGGTCGTCCGCAACATCGACGCGCACCTCACGGACATTTCACTTAAGGAGCTTTTCGTCACCGAAAGAAATCCGTCGTTCCTCGAGGCCAAGCGTATCAAGACCTCTACGACTGTCGTGCTCCCCTTTGAGGGCATGCAGGTGCCGAGGTATGTCGTCTTTGGCATGTGCCTTGTCAAGTGCTCTCTTTACAAGCGTCAAGTCTACGTGAGCTACTCGTGCGGCAAGCCGGGTCAACGAGTCGACGTCTGCATGGACCCCAAACGGGATAATTGCAGCGGGTATGGAGCCGAAAACCCGGATTAAGAACACAACTGTAGATCGAAGTGTGGCCTGTGCGGCGGCGGCCACGTCACTGGCGACAAGAGCTGCAAGCGAAAATTCCAAGTGCCTTTCCTCGTTCGTCAGCGCCGATGTCAGAGGAGCCGGGAGCGCAAACACCAGCGGTTGCAATTCCAAGACCGCATAGGTGGCGCCGATGACTTCCACCGCCAGGCGGGCGCCGGTGGCCTCCACAGCGCCCTCAAGGGAGGGGCGTGCTCGCCCAGTAACAGAGGCGGCAGTTCGAATGTCGACGCCAGTTCGAGCAGGTCGCAATCCAGGATGCGATCCCATTCCGCTGCAAGGCAGAGCCGTTCGAGCCATCGGTCGCAGTGCCGGAGCCTACGCGGTTCGAGCAGGTCGCAGTCCTGGAGACGTTGGAGATCCGGACGTGACCGTTCCAGCCAGCAGGTGCACCTGCAGTCTCCCTCCTGGGCTGATGGAGTCCGGGGCGGGGGGAAAACGCCACCAACGTCGTCGACGAACGCCCAGGTAATGCCTAGGGCACTGCCAGGCATATCAATAACAGGATAGACGAAGTATTGAGGGAAAACAAAGACATTAAGGAGCAGCTCGATCAGCTCACACATGCTATCACCAATATGGCCGAGGAAAACATGAGACTTAGAGCCGAGAACGCCTCGCTTAAAACAGAGAGAGATCAGCTACAGTCACAGCGGGGAACGACCCCATCGGGCAGCACCAAGCGTAGAATGTCTCCCTGCTCTCGGGGGGCCGAGAGGGAAGACAAGCTTGAGGCCGTCATGCAAGCCTTGAGAAAGCAAGCCGAAGACCTCAATGCAATATTCTAACGTATGGCCACGATGGAGGGTACGATGGTGGCACATATAACAAGTAATGCTGCACAATCTAACGGAGCAACATGATTACCTCACTCGGTGATGTGCCCAAACACAAACGGACCCTGCAATGGCCAGTAACAAAGGACTTTCACATCTGGTAGTGGAACTGCCCCAGTTTAAAGCAATGAAGAGCCACATTACAGCAATCATTAGAATCGCAACCCGAGAAACCCCAGGTAAACGTTTTACAAGAAACGCTCTGCGAAACCCTTACCATTTCAGCATATCGAGTCGTCGCGGGTAGAGAGCCAGGAAAAAGAGGACTTGCCACGCTCGTATCTACGCAAGTTTTATTCCAAGAGTACGTGCTCAAAATCAATTCGGACAAGCTCCAACACATCATGATCGAAATTGTCCCCAATGTCAAGTGGAGCGCACGGCTTTTCATTCTCAAAGTTTACGACTCCCCGTCTGGCTATAAACAACCTTTCAACACGTTAATCTCCAAAGCTGCAATGCTGGCGAGGAACGTCCCCATTGTTCTGGCAGGGGATTTCAACGCGGCGCATGAGGCCTGGGGTTACCAGAAAACAACGGTGCAAGAGAAGGGTCCCAGACTCCTACAGGTGGTCACGGACTGCTCGTTTTACTTGATCCCGGACCCCCAATTCCCTACGCGGATTATGACGTCCGTGACAAGAGATACAACACCGGACCTAACCTCCATAAAGAACATTCATGAAGCGACGTGGCGCAATACCCTAGAGAACTTAGGCAGTGACCATTACATCTTGGCCACTACCCTTCAGATGGGAGCGCAAAAGCCCGGGCAACATAAAATCGTGGATTGGGACATGTTTCGCAAGATCCGTAAGGAAGACTACACCGAAGGAAGACCAGACCAAATCAAACCCAGTCAAGCCGAGCCACGGCTTTTTGATTAGGCCCCCAGCATCGAGAACTCTTGTAGTTGTTGAAGTTGAAATAAATAAAGATGATGATGAATACGAGACACTGCAGGGTGTTCTCGACAGGCTTAAGACGGATGTCTTAACAGGCTTAAGAGACGGCTCCGTCATACCGAAGGTTGATGCCATCAGGATACTCGGCATGCTCCTTCGAGAGAGAGAGGAAACTTTTACTTTGAGAGCGTTTACGGCGTTCTTGTTGCAGTGGCTCCCTCTTCACAGGAATTCATGAGCTGTCTTAGCAGCGGCTGCCCTCTCGATGAGCAGGAGTTGGTCCGAGAGGCAGGGGCTGGACCGCAGTGTCTCCCACTGCTCATTCAAAGTCGAGGGAACAACACCAAGACCATCCAGAACCAGACCGGGCAAACGGAAGCGACGATCCGACTTATGATGCGCTTCTCCAACCGCCCGGGTGGCCTTTCCGAGCGCAACCTCCTGCGACTGTACAACGCCTTCCTAATGAGCCACATTAACTACGTGGCGTGTGCCCTCGACTGGTCCCGCACGGAAGAGTAAAGTCGATACGCTCATGAGGAAGAGCATAAAGAAGGTGCTCGGTATCCCCTGATCCCATATCCCTTTATCCCCTTACCCCTTATGAACAGACATCGGCTACATGAACGAAGATTTTGTGGATCACACGGCACAGGTCCCCGGAACGGTGAGAGAAACGTTCTAGGTAGACCCGTTACCGAGGAATGTACATCCCCAATATAACGAGGGGAGAAGGCGCGCCAGGGCCCGAACCATCTTACAGCTCACAAATACAGGATCGGCCAAAGCTCTGTTCGTGGTTGTCGCCCAGTACGGCCGCTCGGGCAGAATTGGCATGGCAGCGGTGGATGTCAAAGCAAACCTCGTCACATCGGCGTCCTTCTATGCATCAAAGGCCACTACGGCCAAACAATTCGCCTTATCCATCGCCATGACGGAAACCCGGTTTAAGCAAATCTACACGGGACTCTCGCTCGGCCGCAAGAACCTTCCTCAAAGGAACTATTGCCAAAGAGTCAGCCAAAATTCTACAGGAAAGAAAACAAGAGACGTTTGATAACATGACATGGTTCCCGGCCCACATGGGCAACGGAGTCCACGACACTCTCCCCAAAGCCAACGAGTTCGCTCACGATCGAGCAGGAGAAACCGTCAGCCGCGGCGATCGAACTGGCCCAGCTCCGGAGGCCCCCAGAGAGTTCCGATACGCGTTACTCACGTTAAACGAGGTAGTCACACACTACCAACTTACGCGAAGAACACTCCTGCTGGCCCACCCTTCTCTCACACACCCACAGTCAGCAGCATTTAGAATGCTTCAGACCGGTTCCTTCCCAACCAGGAGCCGGTTTACCTTATTTCACCCGGACATTGACCCTCACTGTCCTCTCTGCGACGCAGATTTCTGTAACTGAAACCATATACAATGGCAGTGCTCGGCGTTACAAGAGGACGCCGAACTCATCACAGAGAAAGAATGGCCCATGGCGCTCCGCAGCGAAGACTACTACACTACATAAGGCCTGCGTTAGGGCGGAGGTCTTAAACCTCCCGCCACCCGCGCAGGTACGGCCCGCGCCTACTCTGGACAGTCGTATTGGCCGCTAGGTTAGACCTTCCTGACCTAATAAAGTTCAATGTCTGTCGCTCTGTCTGTCTGCTAGCCTGTCCATTGTTGTGTATTCATATTTTACGCCGCATGTTCACCCCCGATGCGTCGCGTCTACCCCATGGTTCCCCTCACGGGAAGATTGTGTAAATTTTATAGGGGTGGCCGGTGCTTGTTATGGTTGCGCCGACCATCGCGATAACAGGCCTGTTAGTCTCCATTCAAATCATCGGTGGTCATTGGAGGATGTCATCGGCGGAGCGGCGGCGGAGCGGCGGCGGAACGACTGAGCGGAGCGGCGCAGTTACCGCGTTTATATGCAGCGGAATGAGAGAGAGCAGCGCATAGCAGCGCCTGCGCATGTGTTAACCGAGCGCAAACTGCGCGCTAACCCGCACCCACGCACAGCTGGCACGGCGACGGAGCGAGCGCCGACGAGCGCTAACACGCAGATGGCGCTGCGGTGAGAGCGGTGCTAGCGGCAGCTGACGCGGCGAGGAGAATGGGGGGGGGAGATGCGGACTACGCCGGACGACGCCGGAGGAACAAGGAGAGTGAAAGAGATGCGTCGCATCTAAAAGGCAGGGAGCCTATCCGCCGGAGCTTGACCTTGGTTCCGACGGCCACCGTTTGAGGTATCTACCCTTCACGTTAAAAAAACATCGCCGCGGTTTCTTCTAGCTTATGTTGGGGGCTTGGGGTCCGCCGTGTAGCCATTACCTTTACCAACAAAGCCCGAGTTACCCCGGGCGGGGGTGTTAAGAACATATTAGTAGAAATTAAGAAGTGTACGTGGGCAGGGCATGTACTGCGTAGGGAAGATAACCTTTGGTCATTTGGGATAACAAAGTGTATCCCTAGAAAAGTCAAGCGTGGCAGGGGGCAGCAGAACCATAGATGGGCAGGTGAGATGAAGAAGTTTGCAAGGATAAATTGGTCGCTGTTAGCGCAGGACCGGGGTAAATGGAGAAATATAGAGAGGCTTTTGCCCTGCAGTGGGCGTAGACGGGCTGGTGGTGATGATAATTATTATTGTGCTAATGGAGTGCACCGTCCCTACCCAGCAACTTTTCAGCACGCTGGCCCCCATTGTGGCTGGCTTCCATGGTAAGGTCGCTATCTACGACGCCAATTGTGGTTTTACCCGCAGGCCAGTAATAAAAGCGCATACAAAAATATTCTTTTATTCATCCTCTTCACTTGACCATAGACATAACCTACATAGAATATATCTGGTATTGTTGTTGAAGTGCAGTTGCAGCATGCCAGAATATAATTTTGAATGGGTGCGTGTTTACCTCTCGTGGTCATTTGTATAAATTCTGATGCCTACAGCTTTGTTTTGTATACCTCAATGTAACCACACAAATTAGGTCTACAGTGCATATATTTGTGTTTGGGGTAAATAAAACTATTTTCCATATGCAATTTCTTTTTTCCAGGATGGGATGTTAGGCGAGTTGGTGTTGATTCATTTAAAAAAAGAAGGTGCGGAAAGACGTTGACTAAGAAGAGAAAATGTGAGTCCTGCGTATTTCTCTTCTTACTCAACGACTTTCCGCGCCTGTTTTTTAAAATGAAGCAATTCCTTTTCTTGTGTTGCATCTTGTCAATATAGTTTCTAACTACTTGTTAAAGCGTCAGTTCTACAAGTAACCTTCACCACCAGGTCCTGCCTAGCAGAATAAAATGAAAATATGGCATAAAAGCAAGCCATCGAAACTACTTTATTTTTCAGTAAGTGCATATAAATAATTTTTACTCAAGAACTGTAAGATGGTCTGTGTACACTTGCTGGCAGAAAGGCCTCCATGGCACTAATACAAATTGAAGGAGCTCCCACTCATGTAACCACCCGATCTAAGTGTTTAGAGAGGAGGCACAACTTTGCACTGCTAATGGAAAACTGGTGTAACTTCACAAAATAGTAGATATAGCATCGTCCAAAATTTATAAAAAGTTCCATCAGTTTGTTGTATTGCGCGCTTTTGGGCCGCGTGACATGTCACTGCAATCTCGGCCACAGCGCCCCTCTCCGTATATAAACGCAGCTCGCCTGGGAGTGAGGGTCTCTCTCTCTCTTTGGTTGCACCCGTTTAGTTGTCACACTGGAATAAACTATTCCCGTGCCTGCCACGTTGGTGTGCCGCCCTCGTCTGTCGTCGTGGCATGAACACAACATAATGGCGACTAGGACAACGAGCCTGTGACGGAACTACGCCCCCTTCAACAAATGACGGACACGGCAGCTGCACCAAGGGACGGCGATGCTGCAACAGTGAAAATGACGACTCCTGCGGAAGCTGGAAACGTCGCTATGGGCTTCGGGTTCGGGCAAGTAGAGCATTTTGACGAGTCTACAAACGACTGGCTTTCGTATGAAGAGCGTTTGGTAGCGTACGTGCGCGTTAACAAGGTGTCCGAGCATTTGCGGGTGGACGCTTTCGTAAGCCTAATCGGCCCGAAGACGTACGCTTTACTGAAATCTTTGACCGCCCCTGATAAGCTGTCAACAAAATCGTTTGACAACCTTCTTTAACTTCTTCGGAATCAGCTTTCCCCCAAGCCATCTGTAATTGCGGAACGCACGAAATTTCACCGCAGAACGCAGGAAGATGGAGAAGTGATATCAGCGTATGTGGCTGAGATAAGGCGACTAGCCCAAACGTGCGAGTTCGGAACCTTTCTCGACGAAGCTTTGCGTGACCGCTTTGTATGCGGCCTTCAGCGCGTCGATATTCAGAGGCATCTTTTCAGGGAAGATAAGCATTTGACCTTCCAGAAAGCTTTCGAGCGCGCTTTGTCTTTAGAGGCGGCATTGAAGAATACAACGGCAACACACGCACAGCCCAATGAAGACGCGGAACTGCACAAAATGCAAACCTCGTGACCGAAAGTGTTGCAAACAGGAAATTGTTATCGGTGTGGGTCACCGAAACACGGAGCCCGGCTATGCCCACATAGTAAACCCACATGCTGTAAGTGCCATCAAAAAGGGCATATTCAACGGGCCTGCATAGCAAAGTTTGGAAAAAGTAAGCAAGGGTTCCAGGTTAGGGCTTTAAAAGCCGACATGGAGCTGTCCATGTACGACGTGACAACTTGTGCAGTGTCAACGCCCATAGTGGTAACACTCACAGTGCAAGGAGTTCCCTTGCAAATGGAACTGGATGCAGGAGCTGCAGTGTCCGTTATTCCAGGAAATCTTTTCAAGCGCCTTTTCCCTAGCATGCGCCTCGAGGGCACTACTCTTCGGCTGCGCACACATAGAGGAGAGCTCATCACGCCGGCCGGAGTGGTAAGCGTCACAGTGGAATACAGCCACAAGTGACACGTTCTTCCTCTCTACGTTGTACAGCAGAAAGGCCCACCACTTTTTGGACGAGAGTGGCTTCAGCACATCCAGCTCGACTGGGCAAGCCTCAAGGAGCTGCATGCCATCACGACAGCGTCGCAAGCCTCACCGGAGCCGCCTGCAAAACTCGAGGCACTTCTCCAGAAGTACAGTCATCTGTTCAGTGACGAGCTGGGAACAATTCAAGGTGAGAAGGCACAACTTCATTTCAAAGATAATCAGGAGCCTAGGTTAATGAAGAAAAGACCAGTACCTTTTGCGCTCCAACCTTCAGTCGAAGAGAAAATTGGGAAGCTGACGAGACTGGCTATACTTTCGCTTGTCACCAGTATCAAGCACGCAACGCCAGTTGTACCAGTTATAAAGAGCGACGGGTCCATCAGGCTATGCGGTGACTATAAAATAACCGTAAATCCAATATTGGACACTGAACACTACCATCTTTCCAGAGCCGACGAATTGTTCGCAGTCCTGGCAGGAGGCAAGAAGTTTTTGAAGTTGGAATTGAACCGAGCGTACCAGCAGTTAGAGTTGGATGAGACTTCAAAAGGGTATCTCACACTGAATACCCATCAAGGATTGTATGCAGTAAATCGCCTACCTTCGGAATTGCTTCGGCTCCGGCAATTTTTCAAAGAACTATGGATAACATATTGAAAGGCCTGAAAGGAGTGACGTGCTACATTGACGACATCATGGTAACAGGAAAAACGGACGAAGAACACATGCGCAACTTGGAATCCGTGTTGCGGCGCTGGTCGGAAAAAGGGGTGAAACTGAAAACGGCCAAGTGCGAGTTCTTCAACGATGAGCTGCAGTATTTGGGCCACATTGTGAGCGCCGAGGGAGTGCAACCAGCAGACGATAAAATCAAGGCTATAGTGCAGGCGCCACGACCAACTGATAAGAATCAGTTGCGGTCACTTTTTGGTCTTGTGAATTACTATGGAAAGTTCGTGCCCAACCTTTCCAGTGTTGTCTCGCCCCTCAATAGGATGTTGCGAAACGACGTTCCCTGGTCATGGAGCGACCAGGGCGAGTCAGCCTACCGGCAGGTTAAGGGTCGCCTGTCGGCGCCCCCAGTGCTGACGCACTACGATCCCACCGCTCCACTGCAACTATCGTGCGACGCCGCGGCGTATGCAATCGGTGCGGTGTTGTCACATGTGGATGGCAAAGATCAGTGTCGTCCTATTGCGTACGCATCACGTACGCTCTCTAAGGCATAAACTGGCTACAGCAAGATAGAGAAGAAAGCGCTTGCCTTAGTTTTTGGAGGGAAGAGGTTTCACTACTACCTGTATGGACGCACTTTCGTCCTTGTTACGGACCACAAACCTTTGCACACAATCTTGGGCCCGAAGACAGGCATTCCAATGATTACGGCAGCGAAAGTGCAACGTTGGGCCGTTCTCCTGTCTGCTTACACGTATACGTTGAAGTTCAAGTCATCGGCAGAGAATGCAGATTCCGACTGTTTGTCACGCCTCCCACTTCCTGATGACAGCGAAGAGCCTTCAGAAGAGATGTTTTACGTTTTGCGTTTCAGTACATTGCCTGTGAACTGTCGGGACATGGCACGCGATACTTGTCGTGACTCTGTGTTAAAGAGTGTGTTGCATTACGTGCTAAGTGGTTGGCCGGATCGCGCTCCAAGCGACGAAATGAAACCATTTTTCCACAGGCGGAGCGAGTTGTCTTTGCAGCAGGGGTGCCTCGTGCTTGGTACCCGTGTAGTCAGTCCGAAGCGCTACCAGTTCATCGTGCTCGAAGAACTTCATCAGGGACACCCTGGCGAGAAGTTACGTCTGGTGGCCCACCACTGACCGCGACATTGAACGGCAAGTGAGCGCATGGCAATCTTGTCAGTCGCAACGTAATTTGCCCGGCCCCTCTCCACTGCACCCATGGGCCTGGCCTACCCGACCGTGGGAGCCTGTTCATGTAGACTTTGCAGGACCTTTCAAAGGCACTATGCTACTAGTTGTGATTGACGCGCATTCAAAGTGGCCAGAAGTGTTTGTAATGAAGCAAACGTCCGCTGATAACAGTATCACCTGGGTTACGCGATTTGTTTACCGCTTCGGGTTTCCCGAGATGCTCGTCTCAGATAACGGGCCGCAGTTTACATCTGCAGAATTTGCTGGGTACATGCGCATTATAGGTACGCGTCATATTCGAACGGCGCCTTGTCATCCAAGTAGCAACAGTCAAGCAGAGCGCTTTGTTCAATCACTGAAAGCATCGCTGCGAAAATCTGCAGGGTTACCGGTGCCGTTCGCTCTTGCAGATTTCCTTTTGGCATACCGCAACACCCCCCACACTACCACAGGCGAAGCTCCAGCCGTTTTGCTCCGGGGAAGACGCCTCCGCACCCGACTCGATGCGGTAAAACCGTCGGTTCAAGCAAAGGTAGCCGCAAAACAGTTCACCCAGACTCTCCGCAAAGGCTCATCGAAGCGACACGAGAGACATTTGACTGTGGGTGATAGTGTGAAACTGCGAAATTTCAGGCGTGGAGAGAAGTGATTCCCGGGGATAATTCTTGCTCGTACAGGACCTGTGACTTACAAATTGAGTGTCATGACCCCTCGTGGTGTGTTTCAGTGGACTCGTCACAGGAACCACATCGTTCGCGTGCCGCCCGAGAAAGACACGTCTGCTCCATTGGAGCCCATCGACAGCAGCGGTGCCCAGCGTCAGCCAGCCACGGGTCAGGACCTTCAACGGGCCCCCGTGCACCCACCGCAGCAGAGGAGATACCCCCTTCGACAGAGGCAGCCGCCGGAGAGATACCAACTATAGTTATGTTGCCATTAAATTAAGTCCGGAGGGATGTTGTATTGCGCGCCTTTGGGCCACGTGACATGTAACTGCACTCTCGGCCACAGTGCCCCTCTCTGTGTATAAACGCAGCTCGCCTGGGAGCGAGGCTCTCTCTCTCTCTTTTTTTGCACCCGTTTAGTTGTCACAATGAAATAAATCATTCCCGTGCCTGCCACGTTGGCGTGCCGCCCTCGTCTGTCGTCCTGGCATGAACACAACGCAGTTCTTTTTCACACTTATAGGCTTTTATCATGGAGTATCTACAAGCTCGAACCCACGCATTGAAGACTGGGAATTATTTTTAATTGAAATTCAGTGCAGATGAGATTGACCGAAAACAAAAGGGCTATGCTGCACTTCAAAATATTTAAATTAGAACAAAGCTTGCTCCCACTACAACAAAACATGTAGGGGTGATAAGCTTCATGCGGTAAAAATGGTTTATTATACCAAGTAATTTGGAGTACGAGGAACCGCCTACAAGAAACATGGAAAACCTGTAATCAGTTCGTACCTTTCGGGTCTTCTCTTACGTGTGTACTCTTCATTCAAGTTCCAAGAAGTTTATCACGGTAGTTGATAGGCGCACTTAGCTGCCAATTGTTGCAGGGATGCAAGCTGAACGGAGATGCGTGCCTTCTGTGGACAAAACGTTTGACATCCTTCTGAATTGTAGCCGAACAGTAACAAAGGAAAACTGCACACCTCTGTGGGAAACTTAGAAGTAAGAAAAATATGTCCTTCGGAGTGTCAAATGTTTTCACCGCAGAAACTTGCTCCAACTTGGGTGTTTCCTCAAACCCGTTTGTCCTAGATGCGTTTTCTAGTAGAGAGTGTACATTCCTTCTATTTTCCCTAACTTAAAAGTTCACGTAATGTCGTTTGCCTTAATTGGCAATGGTGAGGGGCTCGATGATGTGAAACGTTTGTTTATTGTGACTGGCTGGATTTGATCAACATCCATGTACTTCATAGGTTGTATTCACTAGTGTGACACACAAGTGGGCAAGCCTCTATGTAGACCGCCATGTATGGGCCGCAGCGTATGTGCTACGTCGGATTCCATGAGATTGCGGTAATGGACCTTTTTCTATTAGCAATCTGCGCATGCGCGGGTTGGTAATCCGCCATTGTAGGCAGTCGCCTCGGGCCAAATAGACAGAAGGGCGTCCCCTCCACTTGTTGCTTGGGTAGCAGCTGTGCTTTCTAGCGCTGTACGTTTTTATTCCTTCTTTTTTCACAGCGTGTGGTGAGTGTTGCCTGCACACAAAGAAGGATTTCAAAGGAAACGGGTAAAGACTTGAGTTTGACCACATTGCCACCACATGCTACCAGCAAGGGGGGTGAATGGTGCAGCATGGCATAACTCGGGTGATGGCATCACGTGCACTGGCTTCATTTAATTTAAATACGGAATATAAATATTACCTGGCGTGTGCATCAAGCATTTCTTCAAAAGCAATTTTTAGTTTTTTTTTTCTGAACTATGCATCAAATGGCAGTTGTGTCAACATCCGTGGTCGCAGGCAGCTGCAGCATTGCCTCTTGCATGCCTTGTCGGTTTTGTTCATAGCAGCATTTTTATTCTCCGGTCATGCAAAGTTCTTGAAGGCGAGGAGAGCACCACCAGGCAGCTTGAGTGCGAATAATAGGTCTGTTAATACCACGGCCGAGAATCGGGTTTAAGTGGTGCCGACGATATGCGCCGGGGTTTTATTTTTTCGGCGAGGTGTGGGCACAATGCCCAGGCACACACATGGTGGTTTCCAGTGTTGTCGGGTGAAGAAATCTCCCTCTGTACGTTTTTATGAATAACATCTATTGCGTTGCAGTCCAGTGTTTGTCAAAGGCTCTTCACTGCTTTTGGGACCCATTTTTTGAAGCAGTCATGGTCACTAACATGAAAGTCATGAGAAGCTGCATCACTGTTCCAGAGGAGGCTGGTACAACGGCGCTGTTTCTCCGCTCCTGCCCAGGCTTGGGTTGCGACACCAGTGTCCTGACAGCACCACTCCTAGCTTGCTCGTCCCAGATCTTTCAGTCTCCTCCTGGTGCCTTTTTCTCGCTCTTTGGTCCGCCTCCTTTCCATCTTAAGCTCTGTGCTTAAATACTCTCGGGATTTCTTTGCAGCACCTCCTGACTGGGCTCAAGCTTGTGTCTGCTAGTGAAGAGAAGTTTGGTGTGAGGCGATTGTCTTGACGGGCACGTAACTACTGTTCTTAAGTGAAGCTTTCAGGGCTTCAGTGATTGTGTTCAATGTGGCTACATAGTGCACTTCAGGAAGCTAACTTTACACAGTGAATTCACAAAGCGACGAGGATGATCAGCAAAAACACATTAGGCACCTCAAGGGAAAACACTTCCCGTGGTCATAATCGAACCAGCGTCCCTTGCGATATGAAACCATTGTCTGTCAGACGGCGCCATTCTGACATGGTCGAAGTTGTTTAGATTTTGGAATATGACTCAAGTTGCAAGAGGGAAAGCTTCGAGTTAAGGACGAACATCGGTCTTTGATCAAGAACTTCATTTTTACAGTAATGACGATAAAAATTGGGGGACAAGTAGTTTTCTCTTCTGGGCATAGATCCGAAATTTGTTTGTGTGAATTACGACTATATTCAAACCTATTTAGATTTTTATGTTTGATTTTATGACAGCCTTTATAAAAAACTTCTGGAGGGCTGCTGCTAAACAGAGTACAGTGAACTGTGCACAAGTGAAGGAGTGCAAGAATACTAACATTTTCATTCTATCTGGTCTGTCGAAGAAGTTACAGCCGTTTCAAGTTTGGGCCTAGAAGGTGGGAACCAGATAACGGATGTTGACGTGCAGGCTCTAACTTCAAACAGCTGTAACGTCTGCTACCGACCCATATAAATGACAATGTTAGTCTTACGGCCATCACTCTTTGATTTGTGCACAGTTTACCAGTACCTTGTTCAGCTGCATCCCTTCAGCAGTTTTTTTACAAAGGCTGTCATTAAACATGAAAATCCAAATAAATTTTAATATAGTTGTTTTACACAAATTTAATAGCTACAGTTTTAATGAAAAACCACATACGTCCCCCAATTTCTATCGCGCTAGCTGTAAAAACTTTTTGTTGTTCAAGACCAGTGTGTCACATTAAAACAAGAATAATATTTTAGATGCGACGAATCTCTTTCACTCGCCTTGTCCCTCCGGCGTCGTCCTGCGTAGTCCGCATCCCTCCCCCAATTTTCCTAGCAGCGCCAGCTGCGCGCTAGCGCCGCTCTCACCGCAGCACCATCTGCGTGTTAGCACTCGCCGGCGCTCGCTTCGTCACCGTGCCAGCTGTGCGTGGGTGCGGGTTAGCGCGCAGCTTGCGCTCGGTTAACACATACGCATGAGCTGCTATGCGCTGCTCTCTCTTATTTCGCTGCACATAAACGTGGTAACTGCACCGCTCCACTCAGTCATTCTGCCGCCGCTCCGCCGATGACATCCTCCGATGACCACCGATCATTTGAGTGGAGACTAACAGGCCTGTTATCGCGATGGTGGGCGCAACCGTAACAAGCACCGGCCACCCCGATAAAATATACACAATCTTCCCGCGAGGGGAACCATGGCGTAGACTTGACGCATCGGGGGTGAACATGTTGCGTAAAATATGGACACACAACAACAATGGACACGCTAACATTAAGGAAACGCAACAGAAACCACCGATGCGTCGCATCTACCCCATGGTTCCCCTAGGGGGAAGATGCTGTAAATTTTTGGTAGACAGCTCGGTAAAAGACCCCTAAACGGGAAATATCCAGGTTTGTTTCTGCCGTACTACTCTAGGGTGCTGGTGGCACTGCCCTGGATGAACCTCTTTTAAACTTTATTTCAGGAAATGAGTGAAGGCCAATCCCCTTTTATGGTGTGGGGCTACATGGATGATTCATTTTTAGCCACTACGTTCAAATGTCATGTCTTCCTTTTCTTTTTAACTGGTTTCGGCACCTCCCCTTAAGCGTGATTGACCTTGATTTTGTGACAGCCACGGAGCACTTTTTTCACTTGTAACGGCGTGCCTATTTGCAGCCCCACTTCCAATTTGGTTTCTGCTACTGTTCAGTGCGGAGTACAGACTACTGGGCGGTATTAGGGTCGCCCGCAAGCAGTCCTCTAGTTCCCACGTTGCTGTTCATCTATACCATTCAGCCACACGCCTGGTTGACAGAAAAGTACCGTGGCTACTACGAATCCTAACCCTTAATTTCGTCCATTCGCCTTATTCTCCGTCCCTGTTCTGCTGCGTGGGAAGGTTCAGACGCACCTGCTGTGCTCTTCTAATGCTCCATCTTCGGTCCATACCGTGCTTCTCCAGAATTCCTTCTCTGAAACAGGCATGTGCACATCTGGGGCTGGTGTCAGTTTCATCATTGCTCTTTCCTCTCTGTTACTTGTTCTTTCATGTGTTCATTATTTGCCATTAGTTCAAGTAAAAAACATGCACCCCTTTGTCTTACGGCAACAGTGGTTAACTCAAAGATTTCTCGTGAGGGATTCCTTGCTTGATTGACATCTGAGCTTGCCCGTTGACTGGTCGAGCTATCACTTTGACTTGCACGCAGTTTGGACTTTTTTTCGCAGTGGCTTTGAAACTTCACCACTTGATATTGCGTGATTTAAGCTTCGCGTTCAACTGGCGTCATCGTTAGATTGCGAGGTGCAATAATGTTGTATATTTTGCATGTCGATGCACCGCTATCGAAATTCAAACTGCTTCGACCATGTTGTAATGGTGTCACGGAATAGATGTTGGTTTCACAATGCGAGCGTCCTGATTCGTTTCTGAGTACAGGAAGCATTTTTTATGCACTTCTTCACCCACGATCATTATCATGGTCAGAGAAAGTTGCCCTGGTAAGACGTAGAAAGTTTTGCTTTAAAATAATGGGTCTTCCAGCAATTTTAGTCCACTGAGTGGCAATCTCCACATATTTGTAACCATAAAAATTGAGCAAGCATCCTCCTGTCCTTTCTGTCTTGTGCAAGCAGTCTCGTCATCCAACACATAAAAGCGCTCTCGACTTTTGTCCACACTTTTCACCTAACCCACAAAAAGACCCAATACGGTTTGTTGATTTTCAGTGTTGTGTAAGCCCCATTTGCATTCAGAGTCACCTTGGGGCTTATAAGGGCATGTTTGTAATTTTATGAAGTGGTTTTAGCCATGACGCGTGCTTCGCAGTCTTGTGTGAGCAGTATTAGAAGCCTTGTTGCATGTCCAGCAACTGATGGGATGCCATGTCAATAAACATTCTTCAGTGATTGTGATGACTTTGGTGTTTTCTTGGCTTCACTTTTACATTGTGAGAGTTCCTATTCATCAAGGAGCATACAGTTACAAATTCTAAGTATCATTTTTTTTTCTTCGAGATGGCATTTACAAAGTTTTTTGACAACACAGCATAACATCAAAACAAATAAAACCAACTAAAATGGTAAATTTGGCATATTTGTAAAAATATTAAACAGAGCAAAAACAACAAAGCGCGGAAGAGAGAGAGAGAGAGATAGCATGAAAAGTGATAGCACTGCCTGTTTGTACTGTTTCGTAGATTTCGTGTTAAAAAATTTCAAATAAATAAATAAGCTGGGAACGCAGTTGAAGCAGGGTAACTTTTTATTCGAGCTCGTCCTTTGGACATACAAGTAAATTTCTTCAATCGAGTGCTGGAATGCTAGATGCAATTTTCGATAGTATGCAAGCACTCGATAGTAGGCGAGCACACACCAGTAAAATTGATTCAATTCTTGTTTGCAGTTGCATAGTGCAGTTTCATCCGTAGAAAACATTTTGGCCAAAACCCAAGCATTCGTTCAGGTACATAAAAAAATGCCTGTGTGCCAAGTTTTCGAAGCATGTCAAAGATTCATAGGTGGCCTGATTTAACCTAGCCCTCCAGTGCAGTACCCCTCACAGCTGGCCCAAGCTGTGCCGAGCTTTGCCACATGGAACCTAAATGTCGAATTTTGAAGTTTACAGCTACGCGGTGCAATTTATAATCCAAGTATAATTTACTCTTCAGTATTTTGACTCTATCCAGGCTTTCGGTTTATTACACCACAATCAAAGTTCGCAGCCAGTGTTAAATTGACGAGAGTCAAACAATTCAGGTTAAAAGCACAAAATGCTCTCCAACAGAAATGGCAGTCTTCACATGTGATCAAATACGTAGTTCTTTAACACTAAACAATGCCAATGCAGAATGCCAGGAGCATAAAATACACTCGTCGGGGTGCACGTGGCGAGTGTGTAACTTAAGCAGCATTGTTTTAAGACAAACGGGAATTGGTGAAACAGCCATAAGCTTTTGACAGCACCTATCATCGTGACAGGCCAATTCACCTGAGTGGGGATTTTATGGCTATGTGTTGTAGCTTGAGCGTGTTGAATAATGAATCGCCAAGAAATTTCAAACTCATTGTATGCCAGTTCGCTTGTACCTGTAGACGTTTTTTTCAGTTTATGGTGACAATGCGGTCCCTGGGTCCACCTCTAGTAGCGAGAGCCACTGAGCTATATTTAGGTCAAGGATTTGGGGCTTGACTTGCACTATTGGGAGGTCCTCGGTTGGATTATCATGTGGTTTCAACTCTTCCCAATGTTGTTTGAACTCGATTCACTCATTGCACTGCCGAAAAATTTAGGAGCGGTTGTGCTAGTACAGACAGCGCATAGTGCCTTCTTAGTCAATGGGCCACATATTGATTTCGCATTGATAAGGTAGCTTTATTAAGATTATGTGTAACGGTCGGTTACAGATGCTACATTTACGGTGTCTAAATTTGACCATGTGCAAATTGCAGGCCTGCGATAAACGGGTACAGGTAATTATCTAGATGCATAAAACAGCGCTTACTGTCAAGGCCTTCCGTAAATTTGTCGGTGGAATGGACATTTACAAACATGCATCGGCATGACTTACACTGCAGCATAAAAACTGAGGCTCTCTAGATAACGACATAAAAAGGTGAATTCTAATTTGGCAGCTACCAAGTAGTACACTACACAAGTCCAGCACTGCTTCCTCTCATGGTGCTGTGCACAGCTCACAGAAAAGTGCACTAAGCAACAGAATCAGCTAGTGCTTGATATAGTTCCTACATCTATTCCCTTTGAAACGCAAGCTGCTCGACACCACATTTCGCTATACCAACATGGAAGTTATACAAGTGCAGTAAACTGGAAAGCTGTGGGTGAAAAGTATGATAAACTTAAAATAGAGCATTAGGCTTTACCCAAAAAGACCATGGCGCTTGGAAACGAAAAGAGCACAGCACAAAACAGACCAGGGTCTCACGACTTGTAGAGGGTGCTCCTTATGTTAGAATGAATAGTTCAGCAGTAACTGACTGACATCATGCGATTTCGATCTCCCAAGCGTCTTCAACACCACTGTGTTGGCATTCAAGGAAGGTGACAGGAATGTTTCCACAAAGTCGTGCGCCAAGGCTACTATTCGTGTTGACACTGGACAGAGAAAAGCCAAAGTTTCTATTAAACTAGTTTTCTGATCAGCAAAGGAGACACTTTCTTGTTTTGCCAGAGTTAGTAACATACCCTTAAATAATTCATGCATGATAGATATGTTCATCACAGATGGGTTTCGGTGCATCAAATTATTTGTTATAGAGAACCTTTTTTACTGCACTGAGCAGTGCGAACTCGCGGGAACCAGTTTCATTTCGTCTGGGGCATTTCGTCTAAGGTAATGCAATAGCTTTGTTCGCTGTCCACCTGACTCATACTATACATTCTTAAATTTATACCTGAAATAGATAAACACAAGGAAGAATACCAATTATCACACGAGATATCCCCATCTGTATATTGCTTTGATACTCGCTGAAAATCTAGTAATGGTCAAGCTGGCATAGATCCTTAGATCCTTTGGTTTTGTTTCAACTGGCATTTCCAGTACACACGCTGCTGTGTTCATTGCACCCTACTGCAGCGTTAGTGTAAACCCTCGCTTTAAATGTGCGCACAGAGAGAACGCAGTGGTTTATATAACGTATACCATCAAATATATTCCGGACAACGGCTGGATCACAATAGGTTGTGACAAGTGGCCCGCACAGATCAGTTGCCACTAGAGTGGCAGGATGAGTGCTGCACGCAGGCAAGGGGCACCGTGACTGCAGTCAGGAGATGCTGCAAGAGAAAGAAGTATCACATGAGGAATGAAATACCGTTGAGGCAGCAGTAAATAAACAATCTAGGATGAGTAAAAAGGGGCAAACGAAAGAGACGACCACACAAGCAGTGCTCTTGCGCGCCCTGTGTTATCCGGCTCATTCCGCTGAATTTACATCGGTTATCGAACGCCGATTGGCCTCACTATTAAAGATTAAAACACAAAACGAAGTAATCATCCCTTGCCAGGCACTTCTGGCAAGCAAAAGTTGTGGATGCAGTAACGAGTATCACAGGCTAAATCAGCATGTCACGACGACTTCACGAACCACACGTGCACACGAAAACATTGCCAAAAGCGTTCTCTTACGCTCTTAAATGCACGCATAGATCGTACAGCAACTTCATTTTCGGTACAAGATGAAGATCGGTTAGCACAGGGCACGTTGTCAAGAAATATTGTCGAGGATAACAAGTGATGTCAATGACACCGCAATAAAGAAGAGGCAAAGAAACGCCTTGGACGAGGCGGGTTTGCATGCGAGCAAGTTTCCACGCCGTGCACGATACCGCCAACAGCTCGCGATTGCCGACAGATGCGAACGGAGCAGCATAAACAGCGACAATATTGAAAGACGGTGAGAACCCGCCGTTAAGAATTTCGTAAGCGTCGTAATATATTTGCCGCGAGCAGAAAGCAAGCTGTTCAGTAGGAGATACGCGAACTGATTGCACACACGCCAAAAAGGGGCGCTCACATGAGCCGGCCGATGGTGGAATGTTGAACTGCCCCAGCTGAAAGCAACTAACTAGGCGACAACCATCGACACTTTACAAATTCTTGCGTCCACAGCAACAGTCAAACGCGACTAGTTGAATCGCTGCGGCGCGCTTTCCGTGTAGGCAGTACTTTGAAAAATGTAAACATATGGCGCGGGAACGCTGGGAGCAAACATGAAGTAATATCCACCTAGCGCTGCTCCTCACCCTCCTTAACTGTAGGGTTATTCCTCCCCTGAAGGGCAGGTGTCCCCTAGCGTCGGTTGAGGTAGGAACAAATCAGTTGTCCAGCCGCGTTTCTAGAGTATGCTGGCCACAACGTCCATCGGTGACCTGACGCTCAGGAATGGTCGACGAGCCATACTGCGCATTTGCCAGTACACATAAAAAAAACAAAGCGACGTTTCTTTGCGAGATGTGACGTCATAATTTAGGAAAAATGGCAGATGTGCGGTAGCCTTACTGCGCTATTCTGGTCATGATGTTTGCCTACCGTTGCAGCGGGGCATAGGTGTTCCGGTTGGTTCCCCTCCACAAGTCGCTGTCCTTCAAGCTCCACTGACACAACGGCTCAGCAGCTGCTTTATATGACCTCCAAAAGATCCACAAGCCGAACGTGCCAATGCCACCGATAGTTGACTTCACACGTTCGCCCTTATACCGCCTGTCGGGCTATTTGCACAAAGTTTTTGCACCACTCGTTGGAAAAGGTTCTAAATTCATACGAGACTCCTCAGATTTTATTGAAAAGGTGCGCGACGTCACGGTAGACGACGACGAGATAATGGTGTCCTTTGAGGTGAAGTCACTGTTTATCAGCATACCCGTGGATTTGGCGGTGAAGGTTTGTCGGACGGCCCTGCAACATGAATATAGTTTGGGTGAAAGAACCCCCATCGAAGAACCAGATCTCCCGAATCTGTTGCAGTTCTGCCTCGAGAACGCTTATTTTCTTTTCCGGGGGGGCGATCTACAAGAAGGTCCGTGGCAGAGCCATGGGCGCATCTATCTCGGGTACAACCGCCAACGTTACCATAGAAGCAGTGGAAACGCACGCACTGTCGTCGTTCGAACCATAACCCAAAGTCTTTCTGTGGTACATCGAAGATTGCATCTTCATCCTCAAAAGTGATTCGCAATGTGCCTTTACGGAACACATGACCGACATGGAGGAATCCATTATATTCACGGTCGAGCAGGAGGCTGCAGGCTGTCTTCTTTTCCTGGACGTGTTGGTTGAACGTCTTGGCGATCGCCTTTCGTTCAAGGTTTACAAAAAAGAAACCCACACTGGACGTTACCTCCATTTTAATTCTGTTCATCCAGTCTGTCATAAGCGCTCTGTCGTGCCTTCCCTCACCCAACGCGCCAAGCACCTCTGCTCACGGCCAGAAGACGAGGCTGCTGATCTAAGCCAAGTGCGCAGAGAACTCAGCAATTGCGGCTACCCCAAGCATTTCGTGGACTCCGTGCTACGGCAGTCATCATGCCCATGAAAACCCGCTGATCCTTCTTGCCGAAGCCGAGCGGAGATGCCTTAAGTGCCGGGAATGAGTGACTCTTTGGCTATGGTTCGGCGCTCCTACGATGTGCAGGTCACTCATGTTGCCGCGCGCAAACTGAGGCAGGAGCTGGTGGCTGTCAGAGATTGAATCAAAAAAGAGAAGTTCCCTTGGGTGGTGTACAAAATTCCCTGCACCGGCTGCGATATTGCTGCATCGGCGAGAGCGGCAACTTCGAAAGAAGATTGTGTGAACACAATAATGACGTGAAAAACAAGGAGATTGCTTCGAATGCGCTTGCGGAACACGTGGAACCCACGACACCCAAAATACGCAGGGAGGAAGCGTCAGTTATCGCCGGAGAAAGGAAATGGCTGTACGCCGATATCTAGAGTCCCTGATGATTCAAACTACGGAAAAAAAACACTGAACTACAATGCAGGCAATCTCCAGCCTACGTATGTGAGATGCCTAGGGTGATTATTTCGACGCTCTTCTTAATAGCTTCAAGCTTTGCGCCTTTCGCGCAGTGAACAAGGCTTCCGTATTTAAGCCTAAACGTCTTTTTAGCCTTTTTAACTAAATCTTTGGTCGGCGATAACCAGATTATTAAACTAAATATCTTTCACCCGACCAGACGAGTTTTCATCAAACGTTAGAGTTCCTAGGCGTTTGGCGTGTGATTCTGATGAGGGCTCTCTCGAGGAACTTCTGGAAAGCACTTAAAGTGGTCTGCAGCATGTGTTCGGGACGCTAAGTGTGTGCAACTGCCTAATTTGCTTCTAGTACGTTAAGACGGTGACCACGGACGTTCTGCATCAGTTCTGCCTGCACGATTTGCGAGAGTGATGAGTTCACTCCACACGAACTTCTGCCCGGTGTTTTATTAGAGCACCTTGTTGAGGCCGCTGGCGTTTCGTCGCCTGCGTGCAGTGGAGAGATGCAGCAACGCCGGTCACTTGAGGGCAGTGCGACGCCGCATAACCACTCCCATCGTAAGTAAGCTAGACACTGCAAATGATTCTGCGCGAAACTTATTTCGCACCACGCTTCTATGTAGACCACAGTGCTGTGCTTCTGTCCCAGTATAACGGACTTAAACCTGTGCGTCGTAAGGTATAATGGTGTGTTCGGAGATGTGAGGCAGTCAGGTAGGTAATATTTACCATTGCGAAGGAGTAGTAACTATTATGCTGTATATTCTGTCTCCTAATCACTTCTTTGGTTTCAAACCTTAAGCCAGCTGATAATAGGACATGCAACCCGGTGGGAGGTTATTGTTGCCAGCTGAAGGAACCAAGCCTTAATAATACACGTCGAGGCCTGAAGTTGTGAATAAGAAAATGTAAACTAGTTGCGCTTTGCCCTAGTGCCAAGCGTTTTTCTTTATGTGGGCCCTCTCAAGTTACCGTTTTAAAATTATCCCTTCTGGGGACACCTTCAAGCTGGTATAATGCCATGCAGTCAACAGATGCTGAACAGTTCACCCAATACGTCCTTGATGTGGGTTGTCACATGCCGTATAACAATATCGCGCTTCAGTTAGTACTTTTAGCGACAGATCTTATCGTGCGCAATGCTTTCAGGTCCATTTCTTCTGTGTTTAGCATGTTTGAGGAGTTTTCCGCCGCAATCTTAAAGCAAATCAGTTATTGCTTCTCAAACAGCACACAATTACCACTACAACTCAAAAGCGAAGTTTTTCAGGGATGAGGTTTGGCTTGTCATCTTTCTATCTCCAGCAGTGATGGAAATGGCAACTAAGTGTTTTATGTCGCTACCAGGACAACTTACCTTTTGTATATATATCTAGCAGTGTGTGTTTGTCATTTTTGCGTCTGTGAATTGAATACAAAAAGGTAAACGTAGCTGTGAAATGAATAAAATATTTTTGAATACGAATCGCAAATTCTGGCTGTGAACTAAATATTTTCAAACCGCAGTACCTTTGTTTTGGTGTTTATGTAGTGCATAAAACATAACTACATAAAAAAGAGAGCATAGGAAGTCAGAACTAGACACAAATCTGTTCAGGTATTTGTGCTTGATATGCGAAAATTGCATTGTAACAGAGAAAACAAAAAACAAAGACGTGCAAAGCAGTGAAACAATATTTTTGCATACATTTCCATGGAGAAAGAATGCGTCCTCGAAATATTGTGAACACCGTAAGCTCCGCGAGATATAGATGTGCACACTGCGCCACCGAACGTGTAAATAGTCGCACCCTTTCAACACCCTTCTTCATTGTGAACAAGAAACCCGTAGGGGCTTCGAAACGTCTTGATTTGCTTATTTATTTTTTGACAAGGCGAGCGCCTGTTTGTATTACATCTAAGTGAGCATATTAAAGTATATTCATTATGATTTCGCAGCAGTCCCCCTCACCTCGATCATTGAAAGGACAATCAATTTCAACGCTAGAAGAAGGGGCAAGCGAGTCGACACACAAAAAGTGCTATTTCAACAATTTTATCATAACATGAATACACACACACACACACACATATATATATATATGTGTGTGTGTGTGTGTGTGTCTTTGAAAAAGAGCGGTCCCCGGTCGAAGCGTTAGAACAAATGTTGTTATGATTTTCAGTTTGACTTCTCTATCGTACATATTGTTACAGTGTTAGGTAGAGGACAATCACTAGGTTGTCTGTTACGTTAGTCGGCAGTCAATCGCCTGTGTAGGGTATGTCCCAGTGGAACGGGATCCAGGGGGTATGCTGGCACGTAGAAGAGGAGGGCAAAGAAGAGTTTTCCCCGGCTCGCTCTTGACTGGCGTCTGTGGTACCTCGTCTCGCCTGTGGCTCCGCAGGACTTGTAAATAAAGCCTTCATCCATTTGTTACGTCCGTAGCATCTGGTGGAGGTGCGGGGTAATTCGTCCTCCTGGACGAGGCGGAACCACCCTATTTTCTACGCAGCAGGCGTGCTGCCGGGCTACCTCCGGAAGAAGCGACAATTCCAACGGGGCCTACGGGGGCCACCTCCTCTGGAAGGGTCGGTGTCTGGCCGCATCAGAGAGAACCACGCAACTTTAACGGAACTATCGAGGAAGACGCCGAGGACTGGCTCAAGCACTACCAGCGAGTCAGCAAGTATAACAGGTGGGACGCTCGCGAACAGCTCGAGAACGTGGTCTTCTCCTTGGACCTTACTGCATTAGTGTGGTATGACAATCATGAGCACAGATTTGACACGTGGGACAGTTTCGTCAATGAATTTCGGGCGAGCTTCGGCGAGACGGCTGCCGAAAGAAGAAGGCAGAGCAGACTCTTGCGCAGAGAGCTCAAGTTCCGGGCGAAACGTTCACCACATATATTGAAGAAGTCCTCAAACTGTGCAGCCTCGTTAATCCTTCGATGCCAGACGAGGACAAAGTAGGTCACCTGCTTAAAGGTATCGCCGAGGATGTTTATAACTAACTCATAACTAAGGAAAACCTGGCGTCAGCTCTGGATGTAGTTCGTCATTGCCGCACGTTCGAAACCCTGAAAATGCGACGTATCAACCCCAAGTTTGGACGCCTGGCAAACGTGACTACCGTTGCCAGCGTGGACGTCGGCTCGACCCCTTCCGAGGACCTAGCTTCTGTGGTGCGTCCAATCATTAAAGAAAAACTCGCACAGCAAGGTTTGTGCCGTGACAACAGCTTTCACCAGTGCGCTCTTCCTGACCCAGTATTTTGCCAATGCACAGTGCAAGCCGTCCAGAGTCACTCTCAGGTGCCTTGGGCTCGAGCAGGGAATAGGAATGAGCGCACCGCTTACAATGAAGACCATACCAGGCGTACAGCTTTCAGTCCTCCACCTCGCGAGTATGAAAATTACTTCGAGGAGCCAATCCGTTACTCACCTGTCGGCTACTCCCGACCACGCCGTTCCTTAGGTCAACCGGTCGCATTCCGTGAACAGCGCACCTGCTACAACTGTGGTATCCGCGGCCACATTTCCCGCTTTTGCCGTCGCCCTACCCAGCATTACGAACCGCCACCTCGACGGCCATACACAGATAACCAGACCAACGCACCCTTCCAGCGGTCGTTCCAGCCAACTACAATGCGCAATAATTCCCCGGGTTCCAACAGGAGCTTCACTCCTCCGCCGACCACTCGACGGCCGCGATCTCCAACGCCACGCCGCCGAATGGGCCCACCACCCGAGTGAAACTAGATGCTGGGGGGCCGACGGGGGTGAGGTTCGGGCGACGCCGCATAACCACTCCCATCGTAAGTAAGCTAGACACTGCAAATGATTCTGCGCGAAACTTATTTCGCACCACGCTTCTATGTAGACCACAGTGCTGTGCTTCTGTCCCAGTATAACGGACTTAAACCTGTGCGTCGTAAGGTATAATGGTGTGTTCGGAGATGTGAGGCAGTCAGGTAGGTAATATTTACCATTGCGAAGGAGTAGTAACTATTATGCTGTATATTCTGTCTCCTAATCACTTCTTTGGTTTCAAACCTTAAGCCAGCTGATAATAGGACATGCAACCCGGTGGGAGGTTATTGTTGCCAGCTGAAGGAACCAAGCCTTAATAATACACGTCGAGGCCTGAAGTTGTGAATAAGAAAATGTAAACTAGTTGCGCTTTGCCCTAGTGCCAAGCGTTTTTCTTTATGTGGGCCCTCTCAAGTTACCGTTTTAAAATTATCCCTTCTGGGGACACCTTCAAGCTGGTATAATGCCATGCAGTCAACAGATGCTGAACAGTTCACCCAATACGTCCTTGATGTGGGTTGTCACATGCCGTATAACAATATCGCGCTTCAGTTAGTACTTTTAGCGACAGATCTTATCGTGCGCAATGCTTTCAGGTCCATTTCTTCTGTGTTTAGCATGTTTGAGGAGTTTTCCGCCGCAATCTTAGAGCAAATCAGTTATTGCTTCTCAAACAGCACACAATTACCACTACAACTCAAAAGCGAAGTTTTTCAGGGATGAGGTTTGGCTTGTCATCTTTCTATCTCCAGCAGTGATGGAAATGGCAACTAAGTGTTTTATGTCGCTACCAGGACAACTTACCTTTTGTATATATATCTAGCAGTGTGTGTTTGTCATTTTTGCGTCTGTGAATTGAATACAAAAAGGTAAACGTAGCTGTGAAATGAATAAAATATTTTTGAATACGAATCGCAAATTCTGGCTGTGAACTAAATATTTTCAAACCGCAGTACCTTTGTTTTGGTGTTTATGTAGTGCATAAAACATAACTACATAAAAAAGAGAGCATAGGAAGTCAGAACTAGACACAAATCTGTTCAGGTATTTGTGCTTGATATGCGAAAATTGCATTGTAACAGAGAAAACAAAAAACAAAGACGTGCAAAGCAGTGAAACAATATTTTTGCATACATTTCCATGGAGAAAGAATGCGTCCTCGAAATATTGTGAACACCGTAAGCTCCGCGAGATATAGATGTGCACACTGCGCCACCGAACGTGTAAATAGTCGCACCCTTTCAACACCCTTCTTCATTGTGAACAAGAAACCCGTAGGGGCTTCGAAACGTCTTGATTTGCTTATTTATTTTTTGACAAGGCGAGCGCCTGTTTGTATTACATCTAAGTGAGCATATTAAAGTATATTCATTATGATTTCGCAGCAGTCCCCCTCACCTCGATCATTGAAAGGACAATCAATTTCAACGCTAGAAGAAGGGGCAAGCGAGTCGACACACAAAAAGTGCTATTTCAACAATTTTATCATAACATGAATACAAAACACACAACACATTATATATATATTGTGTGTGTGTGTGTGTGTCTTTGAAAAAGAGCGGTCCCCGGTCGAAGCGTTAGAACAAATGTTGTTATGATTTTCAGTTTGACTTCTCTATCGTACATATTGTTACAGTGTTAGGTAAGGACAATCACTAGGTTGTCTGTTACGTTAGTCGGCAGTCAATCGCCTGTGTAGGGTATGTCCCAGTGGAACGGGATCCAGGGGGTATGCTGGCACGTAGAAGAGGAGGGCAAGAAGAGTTTTCCCCGGCTCGCTTTTGACTGGCGTCTGTGGTACCTCGTCTCGCCTGTGGCTCCGCAGGACTTGTAAAAAAGCCTTCATCCATTTGTTACGTCCGTAGCATCTGGTGGAGGTGGGGGGTAATTCGTCTCCTGGACGGGGCGGAACCACCCTATTTTCTACGCAGCAGGCGTGTTGCCGGGCTACCTCCGGAAGAAGCGACAATTCCAACGGGGCCTACGGGGGCCACCTCCTCGGGAAAGGGGTCGGTGTCTGGCCGCATCAGAGAGAACCACGCAACTTTAACGGAACTATCGAGGAAGACGCCGAGGACTGGCTCAAGCACTACCAGCGAGTCAGCAAGTATAACAGGTGGGACGCTCGCGAACAGCTCGAGAACGTGGTCTTCTCCTTGGACCTTACTGCATTAGTGTGGTATGACAATCATGAGCACAGATTTGAACGTGGGACAGTTTCGTCAATAAATTTTCGGGCGAGCTTCGGCGAGACGGCTGCCGAAAGAAGAAGGCAGAGCAGACTCTTGCGCAGAGAGCTCAAGTTCCGGGCGAAACGTTCACCACATATATTGAAGAAGTCCTCAAACTGTGCAGCCTCGTTAATCCTTCGATGCCAGACGAGGACGAAGTGCGCCACCTGCCTTAAGGTATTGCTGAGGATGGATATAACTACCTCATAACTAAGCAAATTCTGGGGTCAGCTCTGGATGTATTCGTCATTGCCGCCGTTCGAAACCCTGAAAATGCGACGTATCACCCCAAGTTTGGACGCCTGGCAAACGTGACTACTGTTGCCAGCGTGGACGTCGGCTCGACCCTTCCGAGGACCTAGCTTCTGTGGTGCGCCCAAATCATTAAAGAAAAACTCGCACAGCAAGGTTTGTGCCGTGACAAAGCTTTCACCAGTGCGCTCTTCCTGACCCAGTATTTCGCCAATGCACAGTGCAAGCCGTCCAGAGTCACTCTCAGGTGCCTTGGGTTCGAGCAGGGAATAGGAATGAGCGTACCGCTTACAATGAAGACCATACCAGGCGTACAGCTTTCAGTCCTCCACCTCGGGAGTATGAAAATTACTTCGAGGAGCCAATCCGTTACCACCTGTCGGCTACTCCCGACCACGCCGTTCCTTAGGTCAACCGGTCGCATTCCGTGAACAGCGCACCTGCTACAACTGTGGTATCCGCGGCCACATTTCCCGCTTTTGCCGTCGCCCTACCCAGCATTACGAACCGCCACCTCGACGGCCATACACAGATAACCAGACCAACGCACCCTTCCAGCGGTCGTTCCAGCCAACTACAATGCGCAATAATTCCCCGGGTTCCAACAGGAGCTTCACTCCTCCGCCGACCACTCGACGGCCGCGATCTCCAACGCCACGCCGCCGAATGGCCCACCACCCGAGGGAAACTAGATGCTGCGGCCGACGGGGGGGGAGGTCGCGGGCCGGTCCTTTTCGCCAATTCCCCTGCCCGTCGTTATGTCAAAGGACAAAGTGACTGTTTCTGTAGATGGTGTGAACACGGACGCTTTGGTAGACACTGGAGCTGCGGTTTCAGTCATGAGTTTCGCTTTCAAAACCCGTCTTGGACCAAAAGTTATGTTTTTCTGTGACCGAAAGATTCAGTATCAGAAAGATTCAGCGTTTGTTTCCAGTTGGAATCTGTTCAGCGACGGTTTTTCTTGGCGAAGACAGCTTTCGAACGGAGTTCATTGTTTTAGCCCAGGCAACTCATGACGTTATATTGGGGATCGACTTTTTACGTATTGCGGTGGATGTTGGACTGCGGAACTGGCGAAATTTCGTTCCGAAACGAAACTCTACCTACTTATGTTGAAGAAGAGTGTAATGATACTAAAGGCCTGTTTTCTGTCACCGATGACGTCCTGCTACCTCCCATGACGGCTATGTTTGTTCCTGTAAAGTCCGAAACATTTCTTCGAGGGAGCTACGAAGTTCTGGTGGAGGCGGATGCAACAAATGCAGTTAAGAAGAATGTGCTGATACCCCGTGCTTTGGTTGATGTCGTTGATGGGTGCAGCTGCGTTTGGACGGTGAACGCTTCCAGTGAACCCGTACTTTTGCCCCGTGGACTTAAACTCGCCGTTCCGACGAAGACTTTGCCGTAACCATTCATGCGGTGAATAGGACGCAAGAGCGCTACCAACAACACAGACTACACCACCCAGTAAACGCATGATAAATACCTCGCTTCCTTCTCATAAGCAGGGTGTTACTTGAGGTGCTTACCCGACATGCTGCGGTATTTGATTTTGCTCGGGATGACCACGAAACTTCACTGCCGGCGTCACGCATGCAACATCGGTTATCACTGAGAATACGGCACCGATTCGTCAAAAGCCATACCGTGTGTCCCCTTCTGAGCGCAAGGTAATAACTGAACAGACGCAGGAGATGCTGAAAAAAGGGGTCATCCGGGAGTCTTCAAGTCCTGGGCAGCTCCTGTGATTTTTGTAAAGAAGAAAGATAACTCTTGGCGCTTTTGTGTGGATTATCGTCGACTCAATGCTGGAAAAAAAAAGATGTGTATCCGCTTCCGCGCATTGATGACGCCGTCGACTGCTTACATTCAGCGTCGTACTTTTCTTCGGTCGACCTCCGGTCGGGCTACTGGCAAATTCCAGTGCACCCATCCGACAAAGAGAAGACGGCCTTCGTGACGCCTGATGGGCTCTTTGAGTTCAATGTGATCCCTTTTTGGATTATGTAATGCGCCCGCTACATTTGAGCGCTTTAGGGACACCATTCGCGTGGCTTAAAATGGGACATCTGCATGTGTATCTCGACGATGTCATTATTTTCGGGAGGTCATTTGAAGAGCACAATAGCGGGCTTGCCATTGTCCTGGACCGCATCGAGGAAGCGGGATTGGTGCTGAACAAAAAAAATGTCTTTCGGGGAGCGCCAAGCCCTCGTACTAGGATTCCTCGTAGATAAGGAAGGCATCAGGCCGGATCCCAAGAAGATCTCCGCCGTGCGCGATTTCCAAGCCCCACGATCCCTGAAAGAGCTGAGGAGCTTTTTGGGTCTGTGTCCTATTTCCGACGATTCATTCAAGGCTTCGCGCAAATAGCCCATCCCCTGACGTCCTTACTCTTTAAAGACAGCCCTTTTTCTTGGACGTCCGACTGTGAGCCCTTTTTTTCAGCAGCTTAAATTTTTGTTAACTTCTGGCCCAATTTTGCGCCACTTTGATCCCACGGCACCCACCGAGCTCCACTCTGATGCGAGGGCGTGGGCGTTGGAGCTGTTCTCGTCCAGTTACACAAAGGGGGCAAACACGTCGTCGCTTACGCCAGCCGTACCCTGTCCAGAGCCGAGCGCAACTACACCATCACGGAATTGGAATGCCTCGCCGTTGGTTCGCTGTACAAAAGTTTCGCTGCTATCTGTATGGACGCCATTTTACTTTGGTCACGGACCACCACTCGTTATGCTGGCTTGTGGGACTGCGCGACCCCCCCGGGTTTGCTTAGCTCGATGGGCCTTAGCTTACAAGAATACGACTTCACAGTCTCTTACAAGAGTGGGCGCCGTCATACCATGCGGACTGTTTGTCCCGCTTACCTCAACCGGGCACATCGACCGACGACGACACCTTCGAGGACTGTCTGGCTTCCGTGTCACCAGAATTCCCAGACGCCCCACTTTTTCGGGCCAACAACGGAAAGATCCAACGCTGCGCAGGCTTTTTGAACCGCGGAGGACACAATGTCGACACCCTTTATTGTCCGCGACGGCTTCTGTTCAAGAAAAATTTACTCTGCTGATGGCGCGCGTTTGCTTCTTGTCGTCCCCACTACGCTCCGACATCTGGTTCTCCGCGCAATGCACGACGACGTAACATCAGGTCACTTTGGCCTTTCCCGCACCCTACATCGGCTTCGGGAACGCTTTACTGGCCTCGTATGCAACAGCAGCGCAGAAAATGTCGCCAGCTGCCCTCAATGCCAGCGTTACAAGCGTCCTACGTCTCCGTCTCCGGGCCCTTTGCAACCGGTGAATCCTCCCATGTCGCCCTTTGACAAAGTGGGTATTGATTGGTGGGGCCCCTACCGAAGCCAAGGCAGGTCACCGTTGGATCACCGTCTGTGTGGTTTTTTGACCCGCACGTTGAGACTCCCCCTCTTTGAAATGCAACGGCCGCGGATGTCGCATCTTTCCTCTTAATCGTGTATTCTACGCCATGGAGCTCCTCGCGTTGTAATCAGTGACCGTGGCCGCCAGTTTACGGCGGACGTCGTGGAAGCGCTTCTTCGGCTTTGTGGCTCCGAATATCGACATTCCACACCATACCACCCGCAGACAACGGACTCACTGAACGCAAAAACCCGCACGCTAACTAACATGCTGTCTATGTACATCGATTCAGAACAAAACAATTGGGACACTGTTCTTCCATTCAAAACCTACGCTACAATACCCCCAAAACACGAGGTCACAGGCTATTCTCCTTCTTTTCTGTACTCCGCCTTCCTCAAAGCTTCCTAGACACCACCCTTTCCCATTCTCCTCGCCTAAAGATATGTCGCTGGCTGAGACTTTGTCCTCGCTGAAGAAGCCCGGGACTGGCTCGACTGCGCACCCTAGCTCCCAGGGGCGAACCAAAAGCACGCTACGATCAGCGCCACCCCCCAAATCTCCTACTACCCGGGCGAACTCGTTTGGTTGTGGACTCCAGTTCGCCAACGAGGCCGCTACCAAAAGTTTTTGCCTACGTACTCGGGCCCCCTTTGTAGTGCTGTCTCACTGAGTGCCGTGAACTATGTTATCGCAAAAGTTACTCTCGGGACCGTCGCTCCCGCAAGACCCAGGTCGTGCATTAGCTCGGCTGAAGCGTTGTCATAGCCGCACTCCTTAACTCGCTCGGTGCCTTCGTCTCCAGGGGGGGAAATTTGTTACAGTGTTAGGTACAGGACAATCACTAGGTTGTCTGTTACGTTAGTCGGCAGTCAATCGCCTGTGTAGGGTATGTCCCAGTGGAACGGGATCCGGGGGGTATGCTGGCACGTAGAAGAGGAGGGCGAAGAAGGTTTTCCCCGGCTCGCTGCTGACCGGCGTCTGTGGTACCACGTTTTGCCTGTGGCTCCGCAGGACTTGTAAATAAAGCCTTCAAATTTGTTACGTCCGTAGCATCATTTATTTTATTTTTTGAGATACCCTAAGGGCCAAAAAGGCATTACAAGGGGGATTGCACATCAAAAAAAATTGCATACAACAATTTTCAAATGATTCAGTGAAAAGCCAGTAAAAACATAAATGGCGTACAAGAGAAAAGTACAAGATAATAGTACAAGAGAATATGGATACAGAACTAGAGCGGATGTTAAATTTCTAAAAACGCTAACAGACCACTCGGGAACGAGGAAGCTCGGTTAGGTTTGCCACACTGGCAGGCAACAGATTCCACTCGGCAATACTAAGCGGTAATGGTGAATTTTGGTATTTGTTATTTTTTGCGAATATGGGCCTGACTTTTGCGCATGATCGATGCGTGCTGTAGTAAGTTGCTGGATGAACGTAAATGCTTGAAGGCAAAAAACGGTTGTGATAAAGAGCATGAAAAATGATAAGCGACAGTATTTCTTCGAATTGCGAGAGGCGGAATTTGAGGGACGCTTTTATTGCCGAAACCTGGTATAGTGGGAATATGACGAAAGAATAAACCGAGCAGCCTTGTTCTGTACGATCGGTAAGGGTGTTAGATATTCCCGGTACGGGTGCCATATATAATTTTTATATATCCATATATATATTGTAAGGCGATGGTAGGCGAGGCAGACCAGACGCCAAACCGCTTTATTCGCAGGCCGAGCTGCAAGGCGGCAAGATGGCGACCGAACCAGGTTACCGATGATGATAGTTCGAGAAGGTAGAAGAATCGGTGATGATGAGTATATACAGAGATGAAGAAGCCGTGGCCGCAACCGAGCGCCAGTGAAGATGGCATTCCACTGGGACATTGCATCCCGCGTTCCGACCTTCCACAAACGAGGCTACCACTGGTCTCACAATATTTTCCCCCCCGGGGCGAGAGCGGCCGCCTGGGCGCGTTTTACTGCGAATTACGCGGGGTGGGGAACGCCCTTTAGGCGGGAAACGTGGACAATCTCCGTGCCACGATGACGGCGGTCCGAACTTCCAAAACGGGGGTGACGCGATAGTTCACCGGAGAGGTAGCCTCAAGAACCTTGTAAGGACCAAGGAACGGTGTAGGAATTTTTCGCAGAGGCCTGGAGAGCGAACCGGTGTCCAGACCAAGACTTTGTCACCAGGTCGGAAAGAAACGGACCGGCGAACAGCGTCGTAGCGTTCTTTTCGGTCTTTTTGGGGTTCTTCTGGGCAGCGGCCCGGCGCCGACAGGGTTGTCCGGAACGAATTTTTCCGGGAAAAAACAGAAACGGAAAGGACGGTAAAGAAACAGGATAAGCCGTGCAGGTGAGGCCGTAAAAAGGGAGGGCCTACCCCGGTGTTTAAGCCGGTTTTGGAAAAGGGGATAAGGTAATTGGTTTTCGGGGGGGTCTTGTACATTGAACTGCGAAACGTTTGGGGGGAAACGTTCGGGGGGTTGTTTTTTGGGTGGGATTGTGATTTTGGGGAGGATTGGGCCAAGGATTCGGAAATCTCGGTAAAACATCGCCGGGTCCTTCGTAGCAGGGGTCCAGGAGCAGGAGTGCGCAAAAGAAGGAGGCGCGCCGCGTAGCCCAGGGAAGTGGCCGGCCCCCGGGGCGATCAAATGACAAGGGTGCGTAGGGGCCATACCTTTTAACCCAACAAATCAAACCCCATTAAAAGGGAGTTTGGAAGGAACGGCGGGGGGGCCGAAGGGGGGGTGGGCTTCGGGTGACAGGGGGAAAAGGATCACGTATTTAAACGGCAAAAGGGGCCAAAAAAAAGGGGCCTCGTGCGGTTTGAGTCGAAAGCCAAGGGGCCCGGGTGGCGTCGTCTAAAAGGGAAGGGCCCGGGGCGAGGAAACTGGGAAAACCCCCTTTGGGAGGGGGGGCTGGAACAGTGCCCTTTGGTGGCTGCCCCAGTTGGGGACCGGCTATTGGTGGACTGCGAAAGCGACCCACCTTTTTTTCGGGAAATGTCCCGGAGCGACCAATGGGGGGTCGTCGCCGGTGAAGTCGACAGGGGCAAGTTTTTTTCGGTGATGGAAAGTGCCCTGGTTTTAAGCGGATAGGGGACCCCAAGGGGCGTTGGACGCTTAGCCGGACGAGGTCGTGCGTCTCTTTCTGAGTCCGCTAGGGTCCCCAAAGTTTTTCAATGAAAAACCAGCCAGGCGGGGGTTTCATGAAAGCGGGCCCAGAGTATGGCCGAAACTTTTTAAGCCAAAAGGCCGAACCCCTTTTCCCAAAAACCCCCTCTGTTCGGTATGAAAACCCCCCCCGCGGGGGTGAGACGGCTGCCCAAAGGGGCCCCAACCTGCCCCTAGCTCGGTGGGAGGGCGCCGGCCATTCATCAAAAGGGTTCGGTGGGAAAAACGCGCTTGATCTTAAGGCCTTTTCGGCCATACCCGTGAAAGGGGGGGGGAAAAATTTTGCGGTTTAAGGGGAGGGATAGAAAATTGCGGCAAAAGGCGGAAAAAAAGGCCCAGGGGAAAAACCGATTTTTTTTTCAGGCGAGGAAAACTACGCAGTTTTGTCTGGGTCGGGGGATGCCATTTTCTGGCGGCCCAAGAACCCTTTTTCGATTTTTACAAAACCTTTTTGGTTTCAAACAACCGCCTTTCCGGCAAGTCAACCCTTTCCAAGGCAAGTTCCCCAAACTTCAAAAGTGCGATGTCCAATAAAAAGGATGCCATTTAAGGGCCCCAAAGGCCGTTCTTAGCCCAAAGGGCGGGGCTTCATGCCAAAGGCTTGGGTTAAACAAAGCCTCTATCGAAAGCCGTTTTTTTTGAGTCGCCAGGGGTTCCTGCCCGATCGCAGGCCGCAGAGAAAAACAGCCCCCGAGATCCCGCCTTTAGGCCCGGGACGGTCATCCCTTCCCGGGAAACCATTCAAACCCGTATCCACCCAAAACGTAGGCCACCTTTTTTTGAACCAAAAAAAAACCAGGGCCGAGGAAGGGAAAACGTTTTGGAAGGTCCCCACGTTTTTTTTAGCTTTCCGTTCCCAGACCCGGGCGGGGGGGGGGGGGGAAAAATGGGCCCACTTTAATCATTTCTCAAAGAGTCTGCCAAGGGTTTTAAGGTGAGAAATGAGTTTTTTGTTTTTCCAACAGCTCAAGTAGGAGTCTCGTTTCGAACCCGTGAGGTCTTCGCTAAACGTGGTGCCAGGGTGGGACGTGAGGGGCCGGAATCTGAAGACAGGGGGAAAGGAAGACACAGAGCGAGGGGAACCAGAGACAGACTGTCATCAGCCACAACGGAAGCGAGGTGGTGCCTTCAGGGAGGAGTATCGTCTCAGAAGTGGTATTTTAAAAAAAGAGCGGGGCAGACCCACGTGCAAAACGGACAAAGCAGGTCGCGATAATGATTCCTTGGGGAATAAAACGCGCAGACGGAACGATTAACCATCACCATCACGAATTTGGGTTGAGTGAACTGAAAGGATGTATCGTGGCCCGGGTATAAAACGTAATCGGCACTTGCTGTCAAATTAGTTGTGGCTTTTCTTCCAGAATGTTGGTGTCCTCCGTATCTGCGAGTTCAATTTGCGGTTGCTGGCACGAATGACGGCGGATGCGGATGACAAGAAGTCCCAGCCCAAATAGGTGATGCGCACACGGTGCAACACTGCACACTGAACGTGATGACCCAGTTGACCGATGAAATTCGTACCGTGCACTGTCCGGATGGCTTGATCGTGCTGCTATTGGCGCCATGCAAAGAAGGTCCACTGTAGGGTGTTCGAACCTTGCGTAGTCGGGCACACAATTCCATACTTATCACCGAAATACTGGCACCAGTGTCAATAAGGGCATCTACACAAACACCTTCAACCAAAACTGACAACATGTTCGATGGACGCTCCGGAGGCATTGTAAGTTTCCCACGTGATGCAGTTTCCCCCCCCAAAACTGCATTAACTAGTTTTCCGAGTGCTGGTCGGTGACGTAGGTCGCAGGCCGAAGGGGCGACAGCGCCCGACGGCCTGGCGATGGTGACGGCGTCGCGTATCGCGCGGCCCACGAGAAAGTCGGTTGGTGGCTCAGGTGGGATGGTGAACGGCGTGAGAAAGACGGGTGCGTACGATGCACGTAGTCGAAGTAATTCGGGCGTACATAATCGCGTTCGTAGGCTGCGTAGCCGCGTCGTTCGTCACGTTGGCGCCTTCGACAAAATCGGGAGATGTGGCCCCGGGTGCCACAATAATAGCAGACTGGCCGGCCAACGTTGGGGTCTGGTTGGCGGAAATAAGTCGGCGTGGTTTGCAACGAGGCATGGGGCCACTAGCCGGGCGGGGCCTGTGTCGTAATGGGATGAGCGGTAGAGGATGCCGACCAGCCACATCCGAGTAAGATGGCGTTGCCACAGAAACAGGTTGGGGGGGAGGCGGAAGTAGGGCATAGCCGCGAGCTCCTCCTTAACATATCCCGTAGGCCCGGCACAGAAGGAGCTTCGCGGACACAGTGTGCGCACTGGGAAATATTGGCGTGCATCTCCTCGCGAATTATAGAGCGTATCCCCCGCAGGTCTTCATTTCCCAGATGGTGGGTAGGGGCCGTGTCTTGACGAAAGGGGGATGGACTGTAGTTCGTCGAGACGCTTACAAGTGGAGATCACGTCCGACACGGTTGGGGGTTCTGCGTTGCCAGTGTGGTGAACGCGAACTCACCGATTCCTTTTAGAACGTGGCGTACACGGTCAGCTTCCGGCATGTTATTGTCGGCGGACGACACAGCGCCAAACGTCCTCGATATATGAGGTGTACGTTTCATGCGCCTGTTGCACACGGGTCTCGAGTTTCTTTTTCGCCTGTCGCTCCGAGCTTTAGAAGAGCCGAAAATCCGGCGGAACTGAGCAACGAAATCGGCCCAGTCGGTGATGGTATGCCGGTTATTTAGATACCACGTCTCGGCAACCTTGGTCAGGGGGAACGAAACTTTTGCCGCTTGAGGTTATCGTCCCAGCGGTTGAATGCGCTCACCCTTTCGTAGTTGTCCAGCCACTCGTCGGCATCATCGTCACGAAGGCCAGCGAAGAAAGGAGGTTCACGCTGGGGGCTGGTTATGATGCACTGGGGGGTTGGTGGGCCGTGGCGTTCGCCGATTCCAGCGTCATCGCTGTAGTTTCCGGCATTAGGCGGCGACCCGAACGGAGCTCCAGTGGGGCAGCTTGAGAGGTGGATTACGGGACCGAAACGCACCTTCCACCACTTGTAAGGACGATGGTAGGCGAGGCAGACCAGTACGCACAAACCGCTTTATTCGCAGGCCGAGCTGCAAGGCGGCAAGATGGCGCCGAACCAGGTTACCGATGATGATGTTCGAGAAGGTAGAAGAATCGGTGATGATGAGTATATACAGAGATGAAGAAGCCGTGGCCGCAAACCCAGCGCCAGTGAAGATGGGATTCCACTGGGACATTGCATCCGCGTTCCGACCTTTCCCCAAACGAGGCTACCACTGGTCTCACAATATATATATATGGATATATATAAATATAAAATTTATATTATTACCCTAATGTAAATTTTTAATAAAATGATAATATATATATATGTGACGTTATGGCAGGTTCAGGGCCGTAGTGGGAGCGGCTCTCAAGTGACGAGGCAGGTGACCAAATTCAAACAACGGAAATATTTATCAAAAAAAAAAACGGGAGAAAAAGGAAGGGGGAAAATGAAAAAAGAGGCGCGAGTCCGGCGTGGCACGCGAATAGGCTGTCGCTGTCAGAAGGGTCCGAGTCCAAGCCGCGCGAAATCGCTCAAGGGCCCACAGTTTTTTGGGGGCGGCGGGAGCGGCAGCGAGTAGAAGCTCCGGTCGAGGCGGCTACCGCTGGCGGTTGTTGTCGTTGACGCGGCGTGGGCCCTGCATCCGAGCGCAGTCACCGCGCCATGACGACGTTACCGTTGGTCTGCCCGGAAGCTGGTCGGCGGGAACACGAGCAGTGCTTGGGGTAGCGCTCCCGCAGTCCGGGGGACTGCCGCTGAGCGCAGGGTCCTCCCAGGATCGGCGTACCCGCAGTCCGGTTGACTGCCGCTGGTCCGCCAGGCTACCACGGGGTAGACGCTCCGCTGGTTGCCCTCGATCGCTTCTCGATCCTTCTGGAACCCCGAGCCTCGTTCCTCCTCTTTTTCCCCCCTTTTGGCCCCTTTTGATCTTCGCTTTTCCTCTTCACTTTGCCACTCGCACGCTTGCTGCGCCTTTTCCCCGGTTCTTTTTTTTTCCCCGCCCCCATTCATCACCCCCCCACAAAAAAGGGGGGGAAAAAACCCCCCTTTACCCCGGGAAAAAAAAAGGAAAAGGGGAAAAGAAAATGCAAATATTTCACGAAAAATTTTTAAAAACCATCTTGAATTGGGTAAAGTCCCTGTTTAACGCCCTCGGTTTTTATTCTGACCCTACGTTTTCGATTCCTTGACAGGCTTGGGGGTAGTTGCCAAAAGGGTCTTTGAATTATTTTCCCCCCCCTGGGGGTTCTGAATTTCTGGGTGGGGTCTTTTGGATGCCCCCAGGGTTTTGGGCCTTTTAGGCCCCCCCGCCTAAGTTCCCTCGCGGCAAACGGGTTTTTTTGCCAAAAATTGGTTTCGCCCGGTGCGGCCGGGGCTGTATTCCGGTCTGTACCCCCCAGGGTTTTTGGCCTCTTTTAAAAAAAAAAAAAAGTTTTTTTTCGGGGGGTTTTTTTTCCCCCTGAGCCCTACGCACGAGGCCGTTTTGCCGAACGCCGTTGGGTGGTTTTCTTGGCACGTTTCGGGAAAAGGGGGGGGTCTTTTGCCCTTCGGCTTTGGGGTCGCTCGTCCTTTTGTCCCCTTTTTCCCCCGGGGCGTCCTTTGAGTGAGGTTTTGTTTTCCCTTTGGTGCGCCTTTTTCAAGTAAAATTTTCGAGTTTTTTCGTGGTCGTGGGCCGTAAAAACGCAGAATCCTTTTCGTTGTTTTTCGGATGCCGTGGTATCCAGCCATGATGCCTTCGTGTGCCATCTGTAGCACTGCGTTCCTCAAAAGTTGGGGTACCACCACCTGCTTGAATGAGCGTCCAGACAAAAGGTGATACTGCCGGTACAGCAATCCCCTGTCTACGACATATTTGTAGTGTTTGCCACTCCTGGATGTGAAAGTTGTCCCCCGCTTCCGAAAACAGTCTTTCAAGCTGTCATCTTGTTCTTGTTTTTCCTTGAGCTCATCTCTCGTGACCTCCGCGATGTTAGAGCTACCTGTAGGCAGCCTGTTGATTTCGGCGACAGCCACGAGCTTCTGAGAGTCCATCGCAGTATTAGAGCTGCCCGAGCTCTGAGCTGGTTCTTGATAGCTTTCTGGGGTTGTCTTGGCTTCATCAACATGTGGATGGCATTTCCAGTCAGGGTCGTTGGGTGGTCTGGCTCCTGGAATGTTCCCTAGTAGTAAGTCATACAAGGGATCCTGCATTCATTTCACCAGAAGCGTCCTTGAAAAGTAGGGCGTGTGGACCTTGACGTACGCTTCTTGAAGTTGCTGCGCAGTTTTGTCCACGAACACCACACTGGAAGCTTGGCCCGTCAGACAAGAGTCTGGCACAACATCACGGCGCACGATTGCGGTATTACTGCCGGAGTCTCGTAGCACCGAAATCCGCTTCCCGTACATTTCCCCAGTCACCACAGGTAGGTTTTGAACTAAGAGCTTGTTAATCCTTGAATCGCTCTTTTCTGGCTGTTCGGGGGTCCTCTGCTGTAGACGTCGGCGCTTTGCTACGGTGCAAGCCGAAACCTGTTTTGCGTCGCCCTCTTTTCCTCGACAGTTCTCAGTTCTACGGCCAGGTTTTCCGCACTTGCCGCAGCTACCATGCTGTCCTGACAATCTACAGTCACTAGCACGGTGGCCTAGTTTGCCGCAGATGAAGCAACCTTGGGTCTTCGTTAATTTTGGGGCCTGATCTGACCTCTGGTCCCGTCTCGGTTCATCTCGGGCGTTACCCAAGTTTTTGATGGCCTGTGCTTCCATGAAGTGGTCGCATGCTTCTGCCATCTCCTTAGTTGTCTTGCAGTTCCTTTCCTTGATAAAGACTGCTAGTTGGTGTGGCAGCACTTCATGAATTGTTTCCCAATCATTCTGTCCCCGCAGTTCGTCGAAAGTTTTCGCGACGCCGGACGTCTCTAGCCACCTGTCAAAATAGCCAGCAAGGCGAGAAACGAACTGTACGCCGGTTTCCCCGTCTTCGGCTTTCGCATTCCTGAACTTTTCGTTGTACCCCTGCGAAGTGAAGCGGAATCGTTGAAGCAGGGCTAGCTTCACTTTTTGTAATCTAGGGAGTCCTCTGGGGTCATTCTCCCTATCACTGTCAGCGCTTCACCCGCGAGGCACATACTCAGAGCTACTGCCCATTCACTTTCAGGCCACTTCTGCGAAAGCGCGATTCTTTCGAACCTGACAAGATAGGCGTCGAGATCGTCTCTCCTGTCATCAAAAGGCGGGATAAGCTTGTGAGGGCTGACCGCCGTTGCGTGTCCCGAGGCTACAGGTTCAGGTGCTGAGCGATCAACTTGCGCGCTATCCCTCGCGAGCTCTTGCAAGCGGATCTTCATCTCTAATGTCTTCTGCTCCCGCTCGGATGCTTCTTTCTCCCGTTGCGCTTCTTCCATCGCGCGTTCTGCAGCTTCTTTCACGGCCTCACGCTCTGCCAGCCGTTCTTCCCTTAATCGAGCCTGCTCAGACTTCACCCATTCCCGAAGCTCCGCGTCCTTGTAACCCAATTCCTTTCCTAGAGCGATAGTCTTTTCGAGGTCCATGCTGCCACTTCACTCGTGAATTCCGCTCGGTTCTACGTCCTGCTCTTCAAGATGTTAAGAAGAGTCCTGTCGCGGACGCCACTTGTGATGTTATGGCAGGTTCAGGGCCGTAGTGGGAGCGGCTCTCAAGTGACGAGGCAGGTGACCAAATTCAAACAACAGAAATATTTATCAAAAAAAAATAAACGGCAGAAAAAGGAAGGGGGAAAAATGAATAAAGAGGCAGCGAGTCCGGCGTGGCACGTGAATAGGCTGTCGCTGTCAGAAGGGTCCGAGTCCAAGCCGCGCGAAATCGCTCAAGGGCCTCACAGTTTTTGGCGGCGGCGGGAGCGGCAGCGAGTAGAAGCTCCGGTCGAGGCGGCTACCGCTGGCGGTTGTTGTCGTTGACGCGGCGTGGCCCCGGCATCCGAGCGCAGTCACCGCGCCATGACGACGTTACCGTTGGTCTGCCCGAGAAGCTGGTCGGCGGGAACACGAGCAGTGCTTGGGGTAGCGCTCCCGCAGTCCGGGCGACTGCCGCTGAAGCGCAGGGTCCTCCCAGGATCGGCGTACCCGCAGTCCGGTCGACTGCCGCTGCTCCGCCAGGCTACCATGGGGTAGACGCTCCGCTGGTTGCCCTCGATCGCTTCTCGATCCTTCTGGAACCTCCGAGCCTCGTTCCTCCTCTTTCTCCCTTGTCTCGAGCCCCTTTTTTGATCTTCGCTTCTTCCTCTTCACTTTGCCACTCGCACGCTTGCTGCGCCTTTTCCCCGCCGTTGCTTCTTGTATTTCCCGCGCTCAGGCCACTTCATGACAATATATATATATATATATATATATATATATATATATATATATATATATTGTGAGCGTTTATTGGTGTCTTGACTCATGAAGAAGACTCCTGGAATGAATTAATTGTGATTCGCTAGTCGGACCAATCTCTCACCTGTACATACCCATTATCGTCATCATTTGTGGATTATCATCATCGTCTGGTTTGGTTTGGCTGAGTCACCGAGTTCCCTGCGGGCTGAGTAAAGAGACCTGCCTTGGGATTACCGTTTCCTTATTCCAGTCTGCTTCCCTCTTACAAGTGGTGGAGGTTGCGTTGGACCCCGACCTCTATCTCAACCGGCCGCACCCCTGGAGCTTCGTTCAGGACGTCGTGTGCAACCCCCAACCCGCCCAATGGAGCGAGAAGGAGCGCAGAATTCCACCGCTTCTGCCCCGGCATGGATGGTGACCTGCCGCCAGCGCGAACCTCCTTTCTTCGCTGGCCTCCGCGGTGATGACGTCGAGGAGTGGCTTGAGCAGTATAACCGCGTCAGCCAATTTAATGGGTGGAACGACACTTTTAAGCTACAGACCGTCAGGTTCTACTTGACAAGGTTGCCGAGACGTGGTACCAAAACAACCAAGGTGGCATATCTGACTGGGCCGACTTCACTGAGCAGCGGCGTCGGATTTTCGGCTCGCCGTCTGCTCGCTCCGATGGAGCGAAGCGTGCACTTGAAGCCCGCTGGCAGCGCTCTGACGAGACTTACGTATCGTACATTGAGGACGTCCTTGCCCTTTGCCGTCGGGTCTGCCCTGACATGTCGGAGGCTGACAAGGTTCGCCATATCCTCAAGGGCATCACAGAGTCCGCATTCAATGCACTTGCGCTGCAAAATCCATCCACCGTGAATGACATACGGACCACATGCCAGCGTCTTGATGAACTTCAAGCAATGCGCCTCCAGCCAGCTCATGGACAAGCTCGTCTTCCTGCCGAACCAGGACTTGCGTGTTTTAATACGCAGCATAATTCGTGAGGAACTTCAGCTACAAGCTTCGCCCTGTGGTCATGGAGACCGTGCTCCCAGCCTGCGACTAACTTGCGGGAGATTATCAAGGAGGAATTGGCGTCGATAAGGGAAATCCACGCAATGGGCCCCCAGTTGTTTTCGACGTGCCGTCTTACGCGGAAGCAGCTTCCCGAACGCCGGTCTCGAACATGGAAATTTCTATGCCTCCGTCCGTGCTCGATAGAGTCGCAGCCGTCTCCTCGCCGCCTCCGGCTCAGACTGGCTACACAAACTGGCGGCCGCGTCTGGATGTCAGGCCTAATGACCTCCCAGTATGCTTCTACTGCGGTATTCGAGGCCATATCTCTCGCTTCTGTCGACGGCGCCAGCGAGATGAGCAGCGAGGCTACGCTCCGTACGAACGCGACGTTCGCTACAACTACGGTCCTAGGGAACGTGCGTATCCACCTCGACAGCGCTCACCGTCTCCTCATGATTCGGGCGACCATTCTCGCGGTTACCGTAATCAGACGAGACGCCGTTCGCCTACGCCTCCGCGCCGTTTTGTGCCACCTCTCCCCTTCGTTCTACGTGACCCCGGCAGCCAATCGGAAAACTAGATGCTGCAGTTTATAAAGGGGAAACTGCATCGGTCGAACTAATCACAACTCCTCCAGAGCGCCCATCAAATATTTTGCCAGTAATAGTGGAAGGTATGTCTGTGCAAGCTTTAGTGGACACCGGGGCCAGTCTTTCTGTGATGCATTTGGATTTGTGTACACGCTTACGTAAAGTGCGAACCCCATACTCTGGCCCGGCACTATACAGCGCGAATGGACATCTTATAAAGCCTGTTGGAACTTGTACAGCACGCGTTTTCATCGGGGACGATCGACACCATATTGAATTTGCGGTTCTGCCAGAGTGTGCTCACGAACTAATTTTCGGTTGGGATTTTCTTTCGTCAGCTTCCGCCATTATCCCCTTGTTCTCAACCAGCTATTCACATTACGAACACCGAACCTTCTTCTGCTCCAAGTCCCCGACATCAGTTCTTGACTTTGCATGCCGACCACGTTCTGGCACCCGGTAGTGAAGAGGTCCTGGTGGTTTTTTCAAGCAGCATTTCTGACGGGGATGTGGTGGCCTCACCGTCAACCCGGTTGCTTCCTCGAGGAATTGCCATGTCGGCGTGCCTTCTCCGCTTTTCACGGGGACTTGCAGCTCTGGCCGTCATCAACACCACGGGTGAGCCCATTCTATTACCAAAGGGCATGACCATCGCTTCAGTGGTCGATGTGCGCCCGCTTCTGTCGTCTCTAGCTCCCTAACGCCTTCAGGCATGTGCGGTCTCACTACTTCGGATGGTTTGTCAGCTCTTACCGCTACCATTAGCCCAGACCTGACAACCACACAGACAGAAAAGTTACTTCAGGTACTGAAGAAGCACATTGCATCTTTTGATGTGAATTCCTCCACGTTTAAAACGAACGTCTGTGGCCGCACACCGGATTGAGATAGATGGCTCGGCGGTTGTACGCCGTCGCCCCTACCGTGTGTCTTCGCATGAGCGGAAGATTATAGAAGACCACGTCGCTGACATGCTCAAGCGTGATGTTATACGTCCATCATCGAGCCCGTGGTCATCGCCAGTCGTGTTAGTAGAGAAAAAGGACGGCTCAGTTCGCTTTTGTGTGATTACCGTGCCCTCAATAAGATCACTCGGAAAGACGTATATCCGATGCCACGCATCGATGACGCTCTCGACCGTCTTCAAGGAGCGGAGTTCTTCTCCAGCCTTGATTTCCGCTCCGGTTATTGGCAAATCCCGATGCACGAAGATGACAAAGAAAAGACGGCCTTCGCCACTCCCGATGGGCTTTACGAGTTCAATGTTATGCCTTTCGGGCTATGTAATGCGCCCGCGACATTTGAACGCATGATTGATACCGTGCTCCGCGGCCTCAAATGGAAAACTTGCCTCTGCTACCTCGACGACATTGTTGTTTTTTAAACCACGTTTGAGCAACATCTCCAACGTCTCGACGAGGTACTGGCGTGTCTCTCAAATGCCGGACTCCCGATTAATACAAAAAAGTGCACATTCGCCAGCAAATCGATAAAGGTGTTAGGGCACATCGTGAGCAAAACCGGAATACAGCCAGCCCTGCGAAGATTTCTGCAGTTCTAAATTTTCCGCGCCCGCTACAGCAGAAAGACCTTCGCAGCTTCTCGGACTAGCATCGTACTTCCGCCGCTTCATACGAAATTTTGCAACAGTTGCTTCTCCTCTCAATAACCTCTTGCGTTCTGGCACAGCTTTTGTTTGGAGTGAAGATTGCGAACGGGCTTTTCAAGCTCTGAAAAACGCACTCACGTCGAGCCCTGTGCTTTGCCACTTCGATGACGCTGCACCAACGGTTCTACACACGGACGCCAGTGGTCAAGGCATCGGTGCAGTCTTGTTGCAACTCGATTCGTGCAAGAGGGAGCGAGTGGTCGCCTATGCTAGCCGCACGCTGACGTCGGCAGAACAAAACTATACAATCACGGAGCAGGAATGCCTTGCTGTTGTGTGGGCCATCCAAAAGTTCCGCCCTTACTTGTACGGTCGACATTTCAATGTCGTCACTGACCATCACGCATTGTGTTGGTTGTCGACGTTGAAGAACCTCTCCGGCCGCCTCGGCCGTTGGGTTCTCCGTCTACAGCAGTATCATTTTACCATCACGTACAAGTCCGGCAAAAAGCATTTAGATGCAGATGCCCTCTCACGCTGTCCCTTATCGCAATCGGCTGTCTGCTTCTCGCCGGCAAGCAAGGGCCCGCTTTACCATGGCGCCCATTGCTTACTCCACGGTTGATGACATTAGTCTCCCCGCCATACAGCGCAACGATACTTTTTGTCGCAGGATAATCGAACGGATAGACGGCTCCGCGCGACCTCCCAACAGCCGGTTACGTCGCCAAAGCCACCACCCCACAGGGGCCAGGTGGGTCGCTGTCCTACCTCGGGAGCTACGCGCAGCTGTGTTAGAGGCATTTCACGATGATCCGACAGCAGGACATCTCGGGTTTGACAAAACCTACGACCGCATTCGTTGTCGCTTCTTTTGGCCTGGGATGTCGACTAGCGTGGCGAAGTACATTTCTTCATGCACCAAATGCCAGCACCGAAAACGCACTACGACTCCGCCAGCCGGCTTGCTACAACCGGCACCTTGTCCTTCGGCGCCCTTCGAAGCTGTGGGCATTGACCTGTACGGCCCGCTTCCCAGCACACCAAACGGCTATCGCTGGATAGTGACTGCTGTCGACCATCTAACCAGGTACGCCGAGACGGCCCCTCTACGATCTGGCTGCGCCCAAGAAATCGCTGACTTTCTGCTGCAGAATATCATCTTGCGCCACGGTGCACCCCGCGTCCTTTTAAGCGACCGCGGCAAGGCCTTCTTGTCCCGAATTGTGGCGGAAGTGCTTCAAGCGGCAAATACGATTCATAAAACAACCAGCAGCTATCATCCTCAGACGAACGGCCTCACTGAACGCTTTCACCGGACTCTCTCCGACATGCTCTCTATGTATATCAAACCAGACCACACCAACTGGGACCAAATTCTTCCGTTTGTAACCTTTGCCTACAACACAGCAATTCAGCGCACCACTAGCTACTCACCATTTTTCCCGGTTTTTGGCCGTTCCCCCTTTTTTTTTATTGATACCGCTTTCTTATCCGCACCGGTCTCTCCCGTTACCCCGTTTTCTGACCAGTTCATCTCCCGGATTAACCACTGTCGACACCTAGCCCGCATCCACACTGAAGCAACGCAGCAGGAACGAAAAGCCCATTACGATGCCGGGCACCGCAACATCAATTTTCATCCCGGTGAAGAAGTGCTTTTGTGGACCCCGACACGTTTGCCCGGCCTGTGCGAGAAGTTTCTGCACCGCTATATTGGCCCATACACTGTCATTGCTCAAACTTCACCTGTCAACTACAGAGTATCTCCTGCTGTTGCCTCCAACGACCGTCGCCGACGTGGAAGTGAAGTCGTCCATGTTTCTCGTATGAAGCGTTTTACCCAGCGTGCGCCTTAGCTACAAGCGTCCAGGCGGCCGCTTCCCAGCGAGGGGGGAAAGTGTGAGCGTTTATTGTTGTCTTGACTCATGAAGAAGACTCCTGGAATGAATTAATTGTGATTCGCTAGTGGGACCAATCTCTCACCTGTACATACCCATTATCGTCATCATTTGTGGATTATCATCATCGTCTGGTTTGGTTCGGCTGAGTCACCGAGTGCCCTGCGGGCTGAGTAAAGAGACCTGCCTTGGGATTACCTTTTCCTTGTTCCAGTCTGCTTCCCTCTTAAAAATATATATATATAAAATAATATATATATATTATTATATATATATATATATAAAATAAATATAAGGTTTGCAGTCGTCATTGCCAGTGGTATTCGCTTTTTTCGAAATATTTTAGGGCCGAATACGTGTGCTTGTCACGTTTCTTTGATACGTTGATAAATAAGCGAAAATAGTCGAGAAAAAATCCGCCGTTTTTCCGGGAGCGGGACTCGAACCCATATCTCCGCATAAAACCCGGGGCGGTGGCGTTCGCCATTACGCTATCCCGCAGCGGCTTCTCTCTCGACTTTAAAGCGGGGGATTATATTTACAAGAGCTCTGAGGCCGGTCAACTAGCGCCGCCCCTCTACTTTCCGCGGGAGACGTAGAACGTCTTCTTTCCCCGCGGCCGCCACGTAGACCGTGGTCGGAGGTCGGGGTTAGCAATTGGACATATCCGAACTGCTGGAGCCAGTGCCTCGTAATGCAGGTAGCAGAACAGAAAGATACGGGGCGAGGGACTCGGTAAAGATACATATCAAGGTTGCAGTCGTCATTGCCAGTGCTATTCGGCTTTTTTCGAAATATTTAATAGGGCCGAATGACGTGTGCTTGTCACGTTTCTTTGATACATTGATAAATAAGCGAAAATATGTCGAGAAAAAATCCGCCGTTTTCCGGGAGCGGGACTCGAACCCACTCTCCGCATAACCGGTGCGGTGCGTTCGCCATTAAGCTATCCCGCAGCGGCTTCTCTCTCGACTTTAAAGCGGGAGATTATATTTACAAGAGCTCTGAGGCCGGTCAAATAGCGCCCGCCCCTCGACGCCGCAGGAGACGTAGAACGTCTTTTTTCCCAGCGGCCGCCACGTAGACCTGGTCGGAGGT